>KK116615.1:53708-67333 GCA_000611955.2 Stegodyphus mimosarum
AAAAAAAAAAAAACATCTTTATCTTCATTACGCGAGACTGTGCATCGGAAATTCTAAAGATAAGCTCTTTTAAATTATTTTGTGATATTGCTGTTGAACTGAATTTTATGGTTTAAGTGCGAAGAACATGACATTTAATAAATAAAGGTAACATACAAAACGTTCAAAAAAAAAAGCCCATTTGGGCGTAATGTAAAATCTGAAATCTTTCAGATTTTTTTAATTAATTTTTTTAGCCCAAAGGAGAATTACTAAGAAGGGCTATTAATTTCGTTTCGGCATTTTGCGTCGTCCAAAATAAAACGGCGTTTCACTTTTCAAATTGTTGCTACCAAATATTAGCTGCTGCATATATAGAAAAAAAATATCAGTATTTCTCATTACACGATATTTTATCCCTCCTTTCTGCATGTTTTCATGGTGTAGAGGTAGCGCAGTCGGCGCGTATTTGAGAGATCCAGGTTCGAGTCCCGGGGAAGGCATTGCTCATTTTTCCCAAATTGTAAAAATTGTTGTTTAACTTCTGTATCTCTTCTACAACCTAAATTTTTTGATTCATTCACAGAAATTCTGAATATTTAAACAGAGTGGTAACTATTGGAATGCTTTTTTTATTTATTTATTCATTTTTAGCCCAAAAGGGCAATTGCCCAGAAGGGTTATTAATTTCAATTTGTCATTTTGCATATTTCACTAAAAAACAGACTTTCACTTTTGAAATTATTGCTACCAAATATTAAAGCCCTGCATTATATTCAAAGAAACTAAATAATGAAGAATCTGCATGAATGTATGTATGTTTCTCACAATTTGAAAAAACAACTGTAACTAGAGCCATCAAATTTTGAATAACGTAGTCTCCCACTCAAGTATAGGCATCAGGAATTGAAATTTGCTGTTTGTTCTATTATTTATTTCATATTTTTTAAATTTTTAACCAATTTTTGATTAACAAACTCGGCGATTTCGAAGCGAGCGATGGCAACACTGTAGGGGGAAAAAGCATTTTTAGCTCCAGCGCGCGAGACTGCGTACTGGAAATTCTAAAGATATGCTCTTTTTAAATAATTTGTGATATTGCTGTGTAACTGAATTTTATGATTTAAGTGCGAAGGACATGATATTTAATAAATAAAGGTAACGCACAAAACGTTACAAAAACGCTCCTTTGAGCGTAATATAAAATCAAAAACTTTCAGTTTTTTGTTGTTGTTGTTGTTATTTCTTCCTAATTTCTCTATGAAAACTATGCCCCTTAATGAAGGATTTTATTTATGAGAACAGGGATCTGTTTACAAAATACCACTTCTGTCGAGTATAACAGCAGTTAATAGCAAAAAAAATTGTTTGAAATCAAGAGCTTAACAAAGTTTGCATTGAGCGAAGAACTGCAAAAATCCATGAACTTACCAGTCATTTCCAACTCAATTTATCTAGTTGAGAAAACGCTATGGATTCACTTTGAAAGTCGTGCCTACTGCTTCTTTACAAAACAAAACACCTAATCTATCTTTAAAACAACACGATCTTGTGAATTATTTCTGCATTTAAAAAATGTCACCAACAACACCTTGACTCAAGTTCTCTGTCTGATGTGAATTTCGCCCTATCTTTGAAAATGGGTTTCGGCTTGCTTCTATACTGTAAAATATATTATCTATTTATTCTTTTAATAAAATCGATATAGTTTTTCAAGTTTTAAATACATTACAGTAGATATTTGTTCCGTAAATTGTTTCATAAATTTACATTTAAAATCCTTTCCTGAAGAAGATGACGTTTCGAAGAAACACATTTTGTGATATTTACTTACTGCCATCGTATGATCTGACAGATTCAAAGGTTTGGATTAAAAACGTTTATTGATTGACTTTTGAAGAATTTGCATTCACTCGCACTTTTAAGGCTCAATAGTACAATAAAAGAGGTACTTATACAGATCATAATAATCTTTATTTAGCTTCTTTTTCGCGTATTTCTGTTGTTTCTATTACTCGTTCTTAAATTAATCTGGATACAAATGTTTTTTGATATATTTCTCAAGGTGTCCGTCGATAACATCGCGGATGAAAACGTCGAGGAGAAAACAACGCAAGGCGAAAAAGTCGTGGTACAAAACATCGTGAAAGAAAATAAAGCAAAGAGAAAAATCGCAGTTCTAAATCATCGTGGTACAGAATATCGTCGTCGAAAATAAAGCGGTTCAAAAACTTCACAGCTTAAAAAAACATCGTCGTCGAAAATATCGTGGTAAAAATAAAATACCTACAAAGCATTGCATGGCGATAACATCGCAGACATGCGTGTTATCGTCAGGCTTTAATAATTGTAAAATTTAATGATTGTTCAATAATTGTAAAAACTCGCATAATGATTTGTGAGCGCAAGATGGAAAAAAAGATAATTTTCACTTTGATATTTTTTATTAACTAATAAATAACTGCTGAAAATGTAAAAGGGAAATTTAAACATAGAAAATTAACGCAACTTTTAGCACTTAATTTTAAACTGGCATAGTTAACTAACAAAGGTCATTAATAAATTATTTATTTATAAAGTTTTACTGGTAATTTTTCATGAAAAGTATAACCTAAAAAAATAGAAAAAGAAAGATAAGTAACTGCATGAACTTATCTATGAAAAAATTGCTAAGTTAATTATGATATTATTTTCTTCACTTAATCTGATACTCTTATAATGAAAATTATTTCTTGTTTTGTTTAAATTTCTTATTTTTTAAGAATTTATTAGTTAATAAAAAATATGAAAGTAAAGATTATCCTTCTTTCCTCCTTGATCTCATACATCATTATGCGAATATCCATTAACAATTATTAAAGCCTGAAAAACGCATATCTGTGATATTATCGTCATGCGATGGATGATTTGTAGGTATTTTTTGCCACGATATTTTCGACGACGATGTTTTTAAACTGCGAAGTTTTTGAACCGCTTTATTTTCGACGACGATATTTTGTACCACGATGTTTTAGATCTGCCATGTTTTCTCTTTGCTTTATTTTGTCCCACGACTTTTTCGCCTTGCGTTGTTTTCTCAGCGACGTTATCGTCCGCGATGTTTTTGCCACGATATTTTCGGCTGTAAGCATTTCTCAAAGACTGAAATTTCTTTGTCTTCTTCGTAAGTTAGATAAGGTATATTTTCTTTTCCGCCATAATAGTCTTGAACCCAATTTAAAATCTCATCTAAATATGTTAGGGAGTCATACTCATATTATATTTAAAACACTAATAATATAAATTCCTTCCGTAGGGAATATTTGTTCTATTTGTTTAAATTTTTACTTCATAATTGCGATCATTTATATGAACATAAATTTTAATTATTTTTAATAAAAAGGAAAAGCTGAGTTTAGACACAAAGTACTACATTACAATTATTTATTACAACACTCATATCTTTCGGATTAGTGATTCGAAATTTTTCAGCATTATTAGATTTTCGCATAAATTTATTTCGTATAAAATGAAGAAAAATTATAATTACTGCTTTAAAAATGCTTTATGCTGCATGTCATGTTTAAAAACATTTGCATTCTGTTAAGAGCAATAAAAGTATATAACTATCAATAATTAAAGCGTACATATAAACTAGTAATTAAAATCTGTAAATAAAAACGATAGTTGAAGCTCTGAAAATCTCTTCAGAGAATATTCAGCAATGAAGTGAAATGAGAGACTGATAATGTAATTTGAAATCTCCCCCTTGTTGATGGTATACATTAGAATTAGAGTATTTTGATAAGAAATTTCTTTTTCTCTTTCGTTTTACCAGAAATATGATTTAATTTTTAAAAACGTAAATTGCCCAGTTCTAAACAAAAGCATAGAATACTGATGACGTTAATATAAATTAAATTCTTTCAACTCTTTAATTAAATTTCCAGAATCATGATTGAGAAAAGTGATATTTTTTTCCTAATAAGCATTACCTCCCAATTTTATTAAAAATTTGTATCTTAACTATAAGAATCTTTTTATTACAGAAAACGTGAAATTATCCGCTACTTTAATGGGATATGTTTGCGCAAAATACACGAAGGTAAAGTTGGTGTTAATTTATTAATGAACTGAGTTTGTTTAGAAAGTTTAAGTATTCCTTTTATTAATTACAGTAACTTTAATCTAAATTCTTAACGGGAACACAGCGATGTTTTAAAATTCGTGATATACATACTGAGTAAACAGTGCTTTAATTTCCCGACGCTCGAAATGGCAAGACATTGTTAGTTTAAATTTTTTTGTTGAATGCAATTTCTGTTATTAAAATATTTGATTTGATGACGGGCTTGTATTTTCTGACATTCTGCATGCATAAAATTGTTAGTTCAAAGAGGCAATTTCCCCAGAGAGACTATTAATTTCGTTTGGCATTTTGCGTTGATTCACTAAAAGCGTTGTTTCACTTTTCAAATTGTTGCCACCAAATAGTTAGATTATTAAGTTCCTTTATTTTATTATTTTTTAGTCCAAAGAGGCTTTGTCCGTGAAGGACTATTGCTTCCGTTTTGCTATTTTGCTTCGAATCACTCTGAATGTCCGTTTAACTTTTCAAATTGTTGCCACCCAATATTATCGCCCTGTATTATATTTGAAGAAATTAAATAACGAAGAATCTGCATAAATGTATATATGTTTCTAGCATTGTGATAAAACAATGGTACCTAGAGCCATCCAAATTTAAAGGACGTAATCCTGCTGCGAATGTGGAAATTTGGAAGCCCAAATTTGAAATTTGGAATTTGTTTTATTATCGATTTCATATGTTGTAAAACTTTAACGAATTTTTGATTAACGAACTCAAAGATTTCAAAGCAATGGCAATGGCAACACTGTACAGAAAAAACGTTTTTATCTGCATCGCGTGAGACTGTGTATCGGAAATTCTAAAAATATGCTCATTTTAAAATTATTTTCCGATATTGCTCTTGAACTGAATTTTATGGTTTAAGTGCGAAGAACATAACATTTAATAAATAAATGTAAACACAAAATGTTACAAAAAGGCGCCCTTTGGACATAATTTAAAATCTGAAACCTTTCAGATTTTTCTTTCTTTCTTTTTTTTTAACATTTTTTCCCTTTTGAATCCATGCTCTTAAGGCACACGAAAAACAAAACTCATGAGTAAAAGACATCTGGTGCAGTTCTTCAAGTAAGAGTTTTGTCGCAAGCATGAGAACATTGATCAGATATTGGAAGTATTTGCTAAGAATTTCATAATCTATGGAAGATAGCAACTGTTCGCAGATTACATTTAAAGCTGCAACAGATATTTTGAAAGATTTTTAATCTCAGACTGGGCTGCAATCGTTTAAAAGACGCATATTGTCTGTGTTTTCTGTATTAATGAATTACGAACATTAAAATTCTTCAGAACAATTTTATTTACATTACATTCATGTAATTTATCGCGAATATAAAGCATGTAAATGTTAAATAACATCAGTTGTTGAACCTATTTGCAATTTTATCAGGGCATACACAATTATAAATTTTGCTCCATTCCATCAATTACACTTTATTAACCCAGTTTTATTATATACTTAAATGACTGTAATAACTTCATTTGATTCCTTTTGGTCACACATATCTTACATTTATACCTTCAGGATGCAAATATATGTAGAACAGAGCTTTCCCAGCATTGTCCATCAAGCGTGAGATTTTAGGATTACAATTATCTTCTGATATCTCCACATAAAATAACTGTTCTATCAGGACTGTGAACAGTACAGTCCTGCCGAACACGTTTTTTGTTTTGTTGTTGTTTTGTTTTGTTTTTTGTTAATCTTTCATTATGTCCTTCCACGGTGCTGTTGGTCCAACAAAGTCTCATGTGACCCACCAAAGAAACAAGAAAGAATCATTTCAACTTGATGTCAGCTTGCAATATAAACATCACCTTCATGTATTTCTTGGTTAATAATTCACTTGCGGGGAAGCCCGATTTGCAGAAAAGAAAGCAAAACACGCCTTTTTCATTTCGACCGAATCTATTAACCACTAATATCAAAAAGTTGGACGGACATATCTCCTTTTTTTCCCCCACTGTTTGTTTCATTATTCTATATGGAGAAGAAACTCGATGGGTTTTCAGATAATAACATTACAACGTCATCAACCAACCGTGACCACCTGCCACTATCGGAGACATGCCCAAGGGCTGAATACACTATGATAAACGAAATTTTCCTTCATCATTGGAACCGAAGAACTTTTTTCCACTGTGTTGGAAATTCTACTAATAAATATTTCTTAGCAGTGCATATTTATGTGGTTGCTTAATAACGGTGATCGAGTGATATCCCTAGAGGGTCTTTTTTCTCATCTTTGTCGGGATGTTTACTTCATCAATGGTTTGTCTCTGTGTGTCATTTAAGTTTTGTTTCTTCCCCGGAGGAAGTATTAAACTTGAGTACTGCCCCAAGCTGTCTGCAATCGATGTTGTAATGATAATGATCCAGTGAAGCTTCATTATGGGTATACGCAATGGCTTCTTCAAGATGAAATTAACTGCATTTTCGTAAAAAATTTAAATAACACAGAATTAATAAAACCAATTGGCTATGAATTATTTTAGCAATTAAATTAAACAGAGTAGCGTCTTAACCACCATGTCATTTGCAATAATTTATGATAAATTTGCAATTCAGTTTCAGTCAGTCATCGGAGTCAGTCGATATAAAATGTTAAAAACGATATGTTGTTAAAAGTATCAACATGATAACTAAAAATTCTAACTTAAGTAATTTGATATAGAAAATTAAAATGATATGATTATTAAAACCGAAAATTGCAGTTGAACTTATGTAAGTGCGTATACTACAATCGATAAAAAATTAATTTTTTATGAATGGCGTGAAACGTGTCTATCTGAAATGAAAATTTCTGTCACAATTACCAAAAATATTATTTTTATAGTGCAATTTCTAGTACTGTAAATTATAAGGTCCTTTCGCCTCCCTTTTCGCATACCTTCCTGGTGTAATTGGAAGCATACTCTACGTCCATCGAGAGGTCCAGAGTTCGAGTCTCTGCGAGGGCGCTGTATATTTTTCCCGTCTCCTGCTTCAAAAAAAAACCTAATAACTCTACAAGCGGCGCCCGAACTAAAAGGGTGTTTACGGTAATTCGACAACACCAGGAGTTAGCGATTGGGTTCCCTTATCACCAATCGCCCTTTAAAAAGGGGAGAATATAAGGTATTTTCACCTTCTTTTCTGCATACCTTCGTGGTGTAATTGGAAGCAAAGTCGACGCGTATTCTAGAGGTCCAGGATTAGAGTCCCGAGGAAGGCATTGCACATTTTTCCAGTCTCCTGCTTCAAAAAACACTACAGTCTTCTACTTTTTTCCCGTCATCATCGGTTTGGTTTAATATATCGTTTAATTAATCAATTAATGAACTATATCTTATTTTTGAATTCCTTAAAAGTACACTTCTTTTAAAATTCCAGTAAACAGATTTTGGTTTTAAGTCACTTACACTAGTTTATAATTAATACACAATATATAAATATATATAACTACCATGATTACAATGTTAAGGTCATCACGAGTTATTAATTATCTTAGGTAGTGTTAATTGCATTTTAGAACTAGATGAGAGTACATGATGTCCAAAAATAATTCTGTTTCTGTTTGAATACAGTAAATGCAAATCTTTCAGCATTTCGGTTTCGAAACATGTGGGAAGGAAAGTCATGCATTTCGTTTAACGTAAAAATTGCAAAATCCCACGGATCATTCCATAAATTGTTGTTTCAAAAGAATCTTCTACACAATGTTGCTTTATGCAATGACATTATTGAGCTTTTCTAGAGAAAAATTATGATAAATTCATTAAAGCATGAAATATAATATTAGCTTACTTTATTTTAATTTATTATTCAAATATCAAGACCTCTAGTACGATCTTCTGCATTTCTTCCGCCGTCCAGAGAGACCAGAAATAGACCACAAATATTATAAACCTAAAAATGTTCTGTTGCAAATCTGCATTACAAATTCCTCTTGATTGGGACTAAGCTTTTCAATTCCTTTCAATTTAAATTTTCATCGAAAATTTGAACTCATTAAATTGAATTGTGCATTGGTTATTGGAAGCGTCAAGGCAACAAGAATCCGCGTAATATTCATAAATTTTCAAGACTAGTTTCGAAGTTTTAAACATAGAACGTGGTTCTTCAGCTGCAAAAGTAAAAATGAGAAAGAGAAGTCTCGCTTGGGCGATAGCAATGAGAAGAAGGAAGACAAGCTACCGGCATTATTTGTTGATAAAAAGTGAAAACAATTATGAACATGTAAAGACATTATTTTTTATGATTGCGAGAGACGTGAAAAAACAGCAATGCCTTCGGACATCGTGTAAGGTTTTAGTTTAAACTAACAAAGTTTTATATTAATTTCTCTTTCCTACGAGCTCTTATTTCAACTTCCCGTTAGAATGAGCGCGCGTTTGAGCTTTATACTAATTTGAAGTGGAGCCAAGTTTTGTATTTAAAAGGTTAGCAAGGAATTTCTCAGAGTGAGAGAGCTTTTAGTCTCAGATCCCTGCGGCTCTGTTTGACGTCCACCTGACCAGCTAGTATTTAAATTCTAAGCCATAGCGCTGTTACTCTAATACTTATTGAAGTAATCTAAATGCGTTAGTATTAGCTAAGTCTTGCTACGCACCTTTGATAGTTTAGCATAGAGGCCAATCTCGCGTTTATAGCTCTGTGAGCAACGACTACTTACTTTCTACTCACTTTATTTTAAATTAGTTGATTGTTCAGTTTAGACCCAAGTGCGGTCATTATTTTCTGTTATCCCTTCCGAGTTGGGAAGTGGCTGTAAATAGTAGTTTAAAAAAAGGGTCATTTTAAAACCCTCCTTGCGTGCAGTTATTCTACCACTTACACTGAACATAGCTGCATTCATCTCCCTGTACAAGATCAGGACTTTAACAACTTCACGAATATGTTCGCCAAAAGTATGCACAGAACACTCAGTCCTGACAATCGGACCTCTCGAATACGTGCTGAGCGTGCTGACCATTACACCAAGAAGGCATGCTAAGAAGGCGGAAGAACTACCTTATATAGCTTCCCTATAAAGGGCGACTAGGGATTAGGGGACCCTATCACAAATTCCTTTGAGAATAATCCTCCACCATCCTTTTTAGTTCGGGCTCCACTGTAGAGACATTAGGTTTCTATGATTGCGAGAGGCCGCCCAGATGGTGTAGTGGTTAGGGGACCCGGCTACGATACCAAAGGGCCTAGGTTCGAATCCCGGAGAAGGCATGGCTGTAACTGTCCGTCCCTTCATAGGAGGTAAAGGTGGCCCACCTATTAGGTGCCTCCATAATAAAGTGACCACCACTTCTGGCCTTAGTAGTGTCCAAGCTGAAGTCAGCTGAGGGCTCGCCATTGAAACAAAAAAAAATGATTGCGGAAGACGTGAAAAGTGAGCAATGCCCTCGCCGGGACTCGAACCTCAGATCTCTCGAATGTGCTAACCGTCAAACCAGAAAGGCATGCTAAGAAGGAAGGAGAAATACCTTATAAACTAATTCAACTACTACTACTACTATGTATCTATTTAAGCTACTTTTTTATCGATTTTCTTTCCTATTAACTTTTCTTTTTTGGACTTTGATGAGATTCGGATCCCGCGAAAGGGCTGGCTGCATGTGCTTTTCGTAGTTTCTCCCATGTGTAACTGGTGTACAAGCCAATTTTTCTTAGAAAGTCCTCCACGAAAGCATCACTTCCTTCAGGCAGATAGCCCTCGAGTACTTTGCCATAATCAAATAACCAAACCAAACTTATATTCTGAAAAGGTTTAGCTGTATTAATACGCAAAATAAAAATATATATATATTTTCAATTAGGTGCCTCCATAATAAAGTGACCACCACTTCTGGCCTTAGTAGTGTCCAAGCTGAAGTCAGCTGAGGGCTCGCCATTGAAACAAAAAAAAATGATTGCGGAAGACGTGAAAAGTGAGCAATGCCCTCGCCGGGACTCGAACCTCAGATCTCTCGAATGTGCTAACCGTCAAACCAGAAAGGCATGCTAAGAAGGAAGGAGAAATACCTTATAAACTAATTCAACTACTACTACTACTATGTATCTATTTAAGCTACTTTTTTATCGATTTTCTTTCCTATTAACTTTTCTTTTTTGGACTTTGATGAGATTCGGATCCCGCGAAAGGGCTGGCTGCATGTGCTTTTCGTAGTTTCTCCCATGTGTAACTGGTGTACAAGCCAATTTTTCTTAGAAAGTCCTCCACGAAAGCATCACTTCCTTCAGGCAGATAGCCCTCGAGTACTTTGCCATAATCAAATAACCAAACCAAACTTATATTCTGAAAAGGTTTAGCTGTATTAATACGCAAAATAAAAATATATATATATTTTCATGATTTTGATAGATTTCCTTGGTTAACATTTAGGTAACATTATTAATCTGAAATCTTAAGCATTATATATACAGTAAGTTACCTACTGTTTTCAGTTTTAAAAACAATCATAAGACGTAATCAATGAAAGCAGGACAGAATACTAATCTACGGATTTTTTATCGACAGATTAAAAAAAAAATATCCTGCGCATTAAACCGCCGTACTATCAAGATACCAAAAATTCTTTTATACGTGTGTAATCACATTACCTCATTAGTACAGAATCTCATATGAAAACCGAGGGTATTAAATTTATGTCTACTTGCAGTCATTGCTTCATTTATCACAAGATGACACCTGCAAACAGTTCTAGCTTCCTCTGTTGTATCCAGTTGTTATTTCTCTCTTCTCAAAATTGGAACCTGAAGAAGTTTTTTAAATGGAATTCTAGATAGGAAAGAATAAGTAATGGAATTCTCTTAATAATGATGGACGCTATCTAAGAGATCTGTGTACAGATAGCAAGTCAACCATCGATTAAAAATGACATCTTGATTAAGAATATATACGCCTCTACGTTATAGCTAAAGCTCAGGTTCGAAGTTAAGATTTAAGAAATCGTGAGAGCTTTGAGGTACAAAGGAAGAAATTGAAAGCAGTATGGTGACAAGGTGTTTATTCTGTTCGATTGGTATATTCTGTGATTTGAAACAACGCAATTTCCACTGTAAATGAATATTCATTGAAAAGTGACATATTAAAAAGTGTGCTTACATGATTCTTTTTAACATTTAACTCTGTCATTTAAATAAATGGTGAAAAAATAGGCTGCTATACTCCGAAGACAATTTGTATTATTCGTTAAATCTTAACAGTGTGTTTAAATTAAATTTTAAATATCATCCGTCACTTAAATGATGACAAAAAAGAAAAGAATTAGTTTACAAATTCTTATGGGATTAAATGGATCGCAACGATTGTAATTACTGGAAGGAATAGATAAGATTTAAATTTAGAGCGATTTTGGTATCTAGAATTGCAGTCTCCTGCTGTAAATTAATTAAGCATTTTCTGATACACACTCTATATGTTTGATTAAACTGTATCATAAATTATTTATTTTCAAATACTCATTTTATAAATGAGATACTCTTTAATGATTTGCATTTATAATACGCTTGCTAGTTTTATAAGGTAGTTCTCCCATCTTCTTAGCATGCCTTCGTGGTGTAATGGTCAGCACACTCGGCGCATATTCAAAAGGTCCGAAGTTCGAGTCCCAGGAAGGGGATTGCTCATTTTTCATGTCTCCTGCTTCGAAATAAACAGTTCTCTACAGTTTTATCTTTTCTTATTCTTCTTTCTTATTTAAATTCTCTACAGTTTTATTTACATTTTGAACGATTTATTACATGCCTGTTATTTTGACCTTTAATTAATTTAGTTCCATTGGATATCTGCAATCAATTAAATAACTAATAATCTATGAAGAAAATAAACATTGGCTTTGCCAGATGAATACTAGCAACGTTATAGGTAATTAAATTTTGCTTTGTCACACTGCTTGTAAACTGTTTTGTAAACAACTATGCTTGTAAACAATTATTTTGATTGCTTTGAAATTAATGACTTCTTTATCATAAACAATTATGCAAGTACTGATTGGTCGTATGAAGTAGTAAGAATTTAAAGCCTAACATTTCAGTTCATTATTTTTACTTTTGATTTGATACAAAAAAAAATATTTTCTCAACATGAATAATACCAATAGTTTTTTTTTTAAACTTCAAGCCATTTTAAAAGCTATTTCTCTAAAATATCTTCTCATTTATATATTCTTTGTCTAAAATCATTTTAATACAGAACAATATTTATGCAAACAGAAACATAATTTATAAAAAATTTCATCAAATTAGCTATCAATTCTCAAATAATTTATAATTCAGAATCAGTATATCTATAT
The DNA here is from genome assembly GCA_000611955.2 of Stegodyphus mimosarum. Classification (NCBI taxonomy): domain Eukaryota; kingdom Metazoa; phylum Arthropoda; class Arachnida; order Araneae; family Eresidae; genus Stegodyphus; species Stegodyphus mimosarum. The sequence goes on from KK116615.1 coordinate 66,088, forward strand.
ATTTAAATAATTACGAATTCGCCCACCAGCGGCCGAGCGGTAAAGACGCTGAACACTGGTAGTTCGGTCCGAGGTTCGAATCCGGCGAACGGGCTGGCTGCATGGGTGTTTTCGTGGTTTTCCTCGTGTGTAACGTGTATACGAGCCAGTTTCCCTTAGAAAGTCCTCCACGAAGGCATCCCTCCCTTTAGGCAGATAGCGCTCGTGTGCTTTACCATAATTGAATAACCTAACCTAACCTAATTAAGAATTCATATGAAGCCTTTTGGTGTTCCTAAAAGATTGCACTACTAAATACCTCTTTAGCAATTTAATGTAGCCCATGATCATAGTTTAAAAAAGTGATTTAAATTACGTATATTTTCAAGCAGCGACATCTTTATCAAGTGATATCGTTAATAAAAATAGATGAAACTTAACATTTTATACGATCCTTGTACGAAAAGGATATCACTGAGGAAACTGTTTTCATAGCACCATATTAATCAAACATTACAGAAAGAAAGTCTCATACGATTCGTCACATCTGCAGGTATTATAAGGTATTTCTCCCTCCTTCTTAGCATGCCTGCGTGGTGTAATAGTCAGCACACTCGGCGCGTATTCAAGAAGTCCGAGTCCCGACGAGGGCATTGCTCATTTTTCGTGTCTTCTGCTTCGAAATAACCTAATGTCTCTACAATACAATTAAGCAAAATTTTGGAGCACATATTTGTCTTATAACGAAATATAACCGTTTCACGTAATTTTTTGAATGCAGGTTGCTAAAAGATAGCTTGGACAACCGAAAAATATTAACACAGAAACAGAATCATTTTTACAGAGAAATTGGAAATTTTGTTTTAACAAATTCAATTTTTAAACACTCTCCTTAAAATCGACATTTCTGTTGGGAGAAGAAGAGGCACTACTGTATGTTTCAAAATCGATTTCTTTTCCGAAAACGCTCTTAGTAAAATAAGGAATATTTATTTTACTAATTGGAATTGTTTTTCTAGAGAAGATTTCTCAAACTATTCTGTATGTGCTACTAATGGTCCATTACATTATTTTTGTTGGTACACTGCGACAAAAAAAAATTCGACAGTTCTATATCTTCCGTTCTACTGTGCCGATTGACAAAATTCAAACTGTGTTTTTCATGTATCGAAAGCGCGACTTAGGATATATATTAGATTTATATATAGTATTGTTCTAGCAGGGTTATTTTCACACAAAATCGTACTTTTTCTAAAATAGCACACCC
>KK116615.1:71249-117398 GCA_000611955.2 Stegodyphus mimosarum
AAGAAAAGAAAAAAAACCTTTCGTTATGTAAAATGACCCTTCGGGGGGAAAAATTGGTCTAAAAACATTATATGCAAATCCAAAATTCAAAATCAAACATAAATATAGAGCGCAATACAAATATACTTTAAACCAAACAGTCATTTAAATAATACTCTAAAAATGGGCGGTTCCCGATTTTACTTAACTAAACTTTTAATTCCAAGAAAACGAAAAACTTTTCATAGAGATTGCTTTAAATAATAAAATCAAATCTGAGCCCACTTCACCAAAAATCTGAAAACCTATTACAAACAACATTGAAAAAGATGAAAAACGTAAACTTACTGAAATATTAAACCTCTTATACAAGGATGCAATTATTAATATTGTTGAGGAATTGCCTTGCTTTGACTCCAATTTACTTTTAACTTTAGGTGTTTTAAGTTTATTTTACTTTAGTCACGCAGCTGTAGCGCAGAACGGATACATAAAATTTGCTTTTAATTTTTGCCTCTTATTTTATGTATTTATGTACTTACATATAGCACAAATATTTCTTAAATAAATTTTAATCTTCTATAGAAATGAATTTTAATAGCATCATTAATTAATAACTTAAAAAATAAGCTATCACAAGAAAATGATATTAAAAATTTAATAAATTCGTTAATAATTTGTATATGTTAATTATTCAATGTTATTTTTAAAATGCAGTTATTCACATTTTATCGACGCTATTTTTAAAATGCAGTCTAAGATATTGATTTAGTACCGGTAATTTTATTCATCAGGGTGTAAAATCATTTTTGAAAATTAACGAAAGAAATTTTTGCGTAAGTTACAAACCATGACGCAAGACTGAAAGGGCCATGATATGGATAAGGATAATACCCAAACCCATCCAGATTTCTCCTATTACGGCAATTCTGGTTGTAAACATAATTTCATCAAGGCGATATTCAGACTAATATTTTCATTACTCATTTAACTTACGATAATAGTGATGATAATGATAAAAAATAAAAATCTCAAAGCAAGGAGATAAAATGTATTTTTAGCTGAAATGGCGTTAGCCTAGAAGGACTATTAATTTCGTTTTGACATTTTGCATTGAAAACGTTTTAAATGTCGGTTCACTTTTTAAACTGTTGCCACCAAATATTAGAGCCCTGTATTATATTTAAAGAAATTAAATAATGAAGAATAAGCATAAATTTATATATGTTTCTCGCATTGGGATTAAACAACGGTACCTAGAGCCATCCAATTTTGATAACGCACGTTTTCACCCGAATATGCCATCTGGAACTCTAAATTTGGAATTTGTTTTGTTATCTAGTTCATATTTAGTAAAACTTGAAAGAATTTTTGATTAAGAAACTCAACAATTTCAAAGCGAGCAATGACAACACTGTACGGGGAAAAGAACATTTTTATCTCCAGCGCGCGAAACTGTGTATCGGAAATTCTAAAGATTAAAATTATTTTAATCATTTTAAAATTATTTTGCGATATTACTCTTTAACTAAATTTCATGGTTTAAGTGTGAAGATCATAATATTTAATAAATAAAGTTAACCCAAAAAACTTTAAAAAAACGCACCTTTGGGCGTAATGTAAAATCTGAAAGTGTTTTTTTCCCTTCCATACAGTGTTGCCATTGTTCGATTTGAAATTATTGAAATCGCCAAGTTTGTTAATCAAAAATTCGTTAAAGGTTTACAAAATATGAAATAGATAATAAACCAAATTCCAAATTTGGGCTTCCAGATGCCCATACTACTAGACTACGTGGAGGACACCGTTATTCAAAATTTGATACCTCTAGGTACCGTTGTTTTTTTGCAGTGCAAGAAACATATATATATATTCATGCAGATACTTCATTATTTACTTTCTTTAAATATAATGAAGGGCTCTAATATTTGGTGTCAACAATTTCAAATGTGAAACGCCATGCATAGCCACCAACGCAAAATACCAAAACGAAATTAATAGCTCTTCTGTGCAAATTGCCCCTTTAGGCTAATAATTTCTATTACGAATATCTTTTTTATGGTGTTTTTTGTCAGATCTGTAAATGTTTCCAATGAAACAAAATATCAGACAACAGTATTCTCCATTTAAAAATTTACTTTTTCTGCGAAAGTTTTCAGATTTACACAGGGGAATCCCTATTTGATCTTTATTTTGCCTTTTTCCCAGCCAAATTTAAATGAAGCAAGGAATTATAAACTTATTTATTCCAAAGGATTTCTCTTAGAATCACTAAAATTCTTCATATATAATTTTAATAAACAGTTTAGTTAGCTTAAGTTTTATACAAAGCTTAGATAACTGCATCTTTCTGTTGTACACTAAGACTTCGCTTGTTATATTTTTCTCATAAGGCACAGTAATTCCAGTTAAGGTTAATATTTATGACACGGTTATTGCTCCTTTATTTATGACACAGTGATTAAAGGGTTCGAATTTTTTTAACCCTTTCCTTTCATTTCTTTTCCTTTCTTCGATCCTTTCATTTCAGATATTAATCTTCCCATGACAATCATGAGAATAACGCTTTCGTTCACAATTATGAAACTCAAAATTTTTATACTTTATGCTGGTCTGCGTTTTACGGTAAATAAATAGATTAGTAAGGGGCCTATGATAACAACCTTTATTTCAACAACAATGATATGTTTTGCTTAAAAATACAATTTTTTCGGTAAGAAAACAATTTTTGTCTCATAAATGGTAGGTGATGAAGCATTTTCAAATCTAATTTTGGAGTAAATTAGGTCTAAATTATACAGAATACCCGATAGTTTGATTGGGATTAGTTTACAGAAGTATACTAAAATGGAAGCTTTATTGGATTCCATATAATTTTTTTAAATGTTAATTTGCATAATGCAGCAGTTTAACTTTTACCCATATACGTAGATTTCTACCATCTGGAATTATGTTCCTTTTCAAATAATTGAGATAAGCCTTCAAAAATGTTGTTACCCTCAAAAACGAAAGTTCTGTTGTATGCTGAGAAATAACTCAAAATAGTATAGGTATTTCCCCTCCCCCCAAATACTGTAAAAACACTTAGATATTTCTCAGCTTCTTCTACTAATTTATTCTCTGATGTTTCAGATGATACCAGCAGCAAAGTAATTTTTTATGGCTGAAGTTGCATGTGATTTTGAAAGGAAAGAGAAAGCTTCGTTCAACTTAATCTTCGAAATAAAACAAGATTAATGATCTATTTTGCCGAAACAGCAAATGAAATTTTGAAACTCTTTTATAAAGCAAATGAATGACCTATTTGTATGGAAAAATTTCTCTTTACTTTCATAATAAAACAGAAAAAATCTGAAGGCTTTCATATTTTAAATTAGGCCCAAAAGGGAGTTTTTTTAACAATTCGTGTGTCACCTTTATTTATTAAACATCATGTTCTTCGCACTTGAGCCACAAAATTCAATTCAACAGCCATATCGCAAAAAAATTTAGAAAGAGCATATCTTTAGAATTTCCGATATACAATTTCTCGCGCCGCTGTAGATAGTTTTTTTTCTTCCCCGTACAGAATTGTCTTTGCTCGCTTTGAAATCGTTCAATTTCTTAATCAAAAGTTTTGTTACAGTTTTACAAATTATGAAATAAATAATAAAACAAATTCCAAATTTGAGTTTCCGGATCTCCATTTTCGAGTGGAGGACTAAGTTATTCAACATCTGATGTCTCTAGGCACCGTTGTTTTTTCATAGTGCGAGAAACATACATACATTCATGCAGATTCTTATTTAAATATAATACAGGGCTTTAGTATTTGGTGGCAACAGCTTGAAAAGTGAAACCCCGTTTAAAGTGAACCAACGCAAAATGCCAAAACGAAATTAATAGAGAAAACTTCTGAGAAAACTGACCCTTCGGACTAATAAAGTATAAAATCAGCATCCCAAGCAAGCGTTTTATACTTAAATGGTAATCTGATAGAATAAATAAAAGACAATTTTATGGAAATAAGATGCTCCTATTCGCTATATTTTATTACTTAAAATTTAAATTAGTACAGTAATAATATATGCAGCAAATCCTTCTAAAAACAATTAGTTCGGTTATTTTTACAATACTGTTAAAGCCTACAAAAGCTCAGAAATGTTTTTCTGTATACGTTGCAGGTGTTGAAAAATTATAACAAAATTTTCAGTATAAAATTTTAAATTTAGAAAAAAGTTACTTGCTTTTTTTTCTTCCAAAGGTTCAAAATTCGGGATGAGCTTAAGAGGTAGAAAACCATCAAACAGTATTTGAAGCCTATTTTTTGTAGAAAACACTTTTATTTCTCATCAGTTTTACGTGTCGAACAAGAAAACAAATCTAACTACGAAAACATACCATATCAACATAAAATCACAGACGATACTAAAAGAATTATATCCGACGTCAAATGTCTCTCTTTAAACTGAACTACTGTTGCCAATGTTAATAAACAGAAATGTCTATTCTTTTTATTTATGCTTTTTTGTAAGTCTATTTTCAACAGCAGGTGTCCTAAGCTATGAACTAAGTATTATCAGCTAGCTATATCACCAACCTAAGGTTTCAAATATATTAATTATTATTTTGATTAAACGATGTTATGGCAAAGAAAACGAGTCATTATTATATTGTATTATTATTATTATATTATAATATAATAGGAGACGTTCCCATTGGTCGATGCTAGCTTCTGTTATCCGTATTAAATTTGGCAATGAAAAAAATTTTTAAGGATACATTTTTTAAATAACTTTAGATATTTTTATAATTGTTTAGATGTATGGGATCAAAAACTGTTTTTCAAAATGCAATATTAGAACAGAAATAAATACCATAGCGTCTTTCGTAGCAAAAGCGTCTATGAAATTTATTGCAACTATCTACTTGTTTCTGTATGCATACCTTTAAGCAGTCAGGGAAAACCTCCAGTAAGTCTGACAGTACTTAAACAGTCCTAATTAGTCTGATTTGTGGCTTTTATTACTCTAAAACAAGTAATTCTGATTATTTATAATACTTTTCCATATCCCTTTAATTACAATGCGGTCTCTTGGAAGACGATGCCAATACTGATTGCATATTCTAGCCTTCTCAGCTCAACATAAAGCATATAGTGAATTATGTAATAAATTTAGACAAGGTCACCGAATAATCACTCTAAGATTCAGAGTAAATCTCTAAATTACAAATTATATCACTCACGGTTTTGTTACCATAATAACGATGATAAAAGATGAACTTAGATTCCGTGGTTTGCGTGACTTTCCTATTACCTTATAATGAGTTCAAGGATGAAAGGGAAACAATTTCCCTCTTCCCAAGTTCACGTTTAGAAGAGAGGTCATTGTTAGCACGCACAAAAGAAGGCGAATCCCTAAGTTGTATTGTTCGAATGTTGTCTACTACGCATATTGGTAGCATATGTGATGGTTAGGCTACGGTGATGGTTTAGGTACGTCCTTGGAAAATTTTCTTTAGTTCATATGTGGTAATCGTCACAACTAGAATAACTGGACTCGAATGCGCACACCACATGACTTCTTTATTAAATTAAACGCATTTTGCATTTCATTTAAACCTATTGGATTGAATTAATTACTTTGTCGATAGCGCATAAACCACAATAGAATAAATGCACTCTTTAAAATTCACTGTATTTGTTTACCATAGCGACACTCTGGCGGTAGGTTCACTTAACAGCGTTACATCTCATTCATTTTATAGCTCAGAATGCACAAAAATTATGTAGATCATGTGAAGAATTATCTAATCGTTGCCTATTCAAATACTATAATAAATCTAAAACGATGTATAAAAAGTTAAACAAACAAACAAAAACAGTTTTTTAAGACGATTCAGTATTTCTCATTCAGTTAATTCAGTTCTCACTTCACGACAAGGCAAAAATACATAGAAACTCAAAATATCTATATTAAGAATTATTGAATAAATCTTAAAGACTTATTTCCTCGAATAAGTTCCAGAATGGATTAAGCATGATTTAATTCGCAATAATAAAAGAATGCGTTATCTTTGTTGTTGCGAAGCTTAGTTTCTCTAGATTGGCAACAAATTCACTATTCTGCTAAGTTTCAAATGTAAAGAAATATGACTGCTATGGCCAAAAAGATTAGCCGCACTTTTAAATTGTTGATAATTCTACAACTATAACAAGTAGGTCAACTAAAGGCATAAACGTAACCCAATGATAAAAACAACAGAATTCAATCAATTTTAAAGCAAAAAAATTTACACTACTTCCTCATGTATATAAGATCTACAGCAGCCTACAGGCTTCCTCATGTATATAAAATCTACAGCAGCGATTCTCAACCGGTGGCACGCAAGAGAAAAATAGGTGCTACGCAAAGAAACAAACTATTTTATCTTTAAAATTCAAAAATTAAATGCCTCAATATCCTGTTCATGGTTTTTCTGTGACACTCATAAGTTCATGCAATCTGAGCTTTGTTCAAAGTCAATAGCCGCCCTTAGACTTTAGCAAAATAATCCGCTTTTATTTTGCCAAATATTCTTTTAGCCATAGATATAACAAATTGTTATAAATAATTTTTTTAAAAGGAGTAACAGAATTGGATGTTGTATTTAATAGAAAATAAAAATAAGTTCCAATAAAAAGACAATAGTATCTCGCTAATTCTTTTAAAAAATGACCAATTACCTGCCTACACTTTATGTCGCCACCATTTTGAGGCTCATATTGCTCTATTTTCAATTAGAATAATTTTTTATGTCTATTTGCTGCCAGTAACAGCAGGTCTTTTTATTGCTTTGTATTCCTTACTTTTGATAGCTTACGCTATTTGAGAATATTGTTGTTTGGTTTTGAAGAACTCGTATTATATTGAGCATTTTAATATATGTGAAAAAATATTAAAACAAACCTAGATTTTCAAGATAGAAAAATGGCCAGGATGGACTAAGCAGAAAAGTCATGATTCACAAGTGAGGATCCAGGACAATCTACTAAGATAAAGAATATTGAAAGGAAAAGAAAAATTATTTGTAGGAAATATAATGAAAGTTATTTATCATTGAGTTTTCTCGGAATGGAGATGAAATGGAACCTCAGCCTCAATGTGTTTTGGCGGTGAACAATTATCCAAAGTGTGAAACCATCGTTTTCTAAAAGGCATATTGAATCTAAGCATGCCAATTTAAAGGATAAATCTGAAGAATACTTTAAGAAGAAATTATCGGAACTCAAAAATAGTAAACAAGTAATTAAAGGTTTTGTTACTTCAAGCGAAAAAGCTTTGGAAGCTAATTACCCAGTAAGCCTATCAATTGCCAAGACTGGACTCGCTCACCCTACTGTACTGTATTATTTGATAACTATAACCGTTATCAAATAATACAATACAGTAAGTCGACGAGATGGCAAATTCCATAAAAGATACACTTACTCAAAGAATAAAACACGGTGAATATTTCGCATTGGATTAAAGTACTGATAAAACGAATTTACTTCAATTATCTGTTTACATACGTTTTGAAAAGGATAAACGAATTGGCGAAGAGTATTTATTCTGTGAATCTTCTCATGACAGGGCAACTACAAATGAAATTTTCAATGTATGTAATTGACACTTTTATGCCTGAGAATGATATTTCTTGGTATAAGTGCATTGCCGTATGCAGTGACGGGGTTTGGGCTTTAACAGAAAAGCATTCCGGTGTTATTTTCCGGCTTCAACAGGAAACATTCCGGTCTCAAATAAGGAAAGTCGCACCTAAAATTAAATTTACTCACTGCTCCAATCATCGTGAATCTTTAGCAGCCGAAAAAAAGTTCCCGAAAACCTGAAAATCGTTTTGAATCAAATTGTGAAAATTGTAAATTTTATTAGAAGCCGAGCTTTTAAATTCGGGAATATTCCTGAATTAAACACGAAGTGCTTTTGTTACTTTCCGAAGTAAGGTGGTTATTCACAGGGAAAGCTTTAAATCGTCTTATTGAATTTCAATCAGAAATTAAAATTTCCCCCTGTGATTCAAAATTTGGATTGCAAAAATGTTTATTTAATAAATTATGGTTGGCGCGTTTAGCGTATTTAGCAGATATTTATGGAAAGCTAAATGAGTTAAATTGAAGGTTACAAGGACAAAGTGTTAATTCCTTTACTATTAGAGATAAAATAAATGCAATGATAAAAAACTCAAGCTAATAATCAAAGAATTAGATAATAATATTTAAAGCTTTTTACTACTTTTAGAAAGTTTTCTAAAGGAAAATAATTTGAAAATACAAGAATTAGCATCCGATATTAAAAATCATTGTTTTCCATTGCTAAATAATTTCAATGTGTATTTTTGCGAGGATTAGGAAAAAGAAAATCGGATTAGAAATCTATTTTTTCAAATGTACCTGAAATTTTCTCTCGTGAAAGAAAAGAACAATTGACAGAAATTTCCTGTGATTGAATTCTAGCTGAAGATTTCAAAAATAACACGCTTGTTAACTTTCGGTTGAACCAAAAAAAAAAAAAATTTTAAAGCATTTCAAATATAGCTATTAAATTTTTATCGCCATCTTGCACAACTTATTTGTGTGAAAAAGATTTTTCACCGTGTTTTATTTAAAAAACAAATTACAGAGCAAAATTAAGAGTGGATCCTAATTTAACGTTAAAACTAAGTGGAATAAAAACCAGACATAAAGAAATTGATCTCTCTTAAACAGGCCCAAATTTCACACTAAATTTTAGAATTAAAGTATTATAACTTAAATTTTGATAATTAAAACGGTACCTAATTTTTATGTAATATTTTTTATATGTGCATATTTAGTACAAATAGCCAGTAGGTTGTGCAAATGGCGAAATGTACAGGGTGTTTATAAAGTCCCGGACCCATTTTGATGTTTAATAACTCATAAAATAATAAAGATAGATTAAAATTAATAACATAAATGATTAGATAGACTCAAAATGTTTCATGACCTTGTCAATGAACTTCCACGGGTGTCCCCTTCGTCACAAGGAAAATATCAAGTCGATATTCAATTTCATGCCAGGTACCGGCAAGCATGTCGGTATCCACAGAGGCTATTGAGGTTGCAATTCTGGCTTTTAGGTCATCCATGTTCGACACTCTCCTTCTGTAAATGTTGTCCTTTACAAATCCCCAAAGGAAAACGTCCAGTGCCGTTATATCGGGTGATCTGGGTGGCCTAGGAATTGGACCTCCTCGCCCAATCCATCTTCCTGTAAAATGGTCATTCAAAGAACTACGAACGATGGTACCCCAATGAGGTGGCGGACCATCTTGTTGCAAAAAGGCATGTGGCTGCAGCTCTTCTAGTTGTGAAAATAGGAAGTTTTCCAACATGTCCTAAGTATACGACTGATGAGACCGTCTTTTCTGTAAAAAAAGAAAGGCCTAATGACTCGGTCGCACATTAGTCCACACCACACATTAACCTTTGGGGAATCCCTTTGTGCCTCACGGTATTCATGGGGGTTTTCAGATCCCCATAGGCGCACATTATGGCGATTAACAATGCCAGAAAGATGAAAGGATGCTTCATCGGAGAACATTGTGCTCTTCAGAAATTCAGCAGCATCTTCTATCCTCCTTAGCATATCTATTGCAAAGGCCATCCTCCTAGGCCTATAATAATAGGCAATAGTTGCCAAAAACAAAAGAGAGAAAAATGCAATTAATAAGCAGACGATATTTAGAAAAGCACAGGTATTTAGACTGGAAAATGAAATTATCTGAAATTAACCACACGCGCAGACGATATTTACAAAAGTAAAGATATTCAAATCTGAAAAGGAAAATATATAAGTTATTCCATCAATAAATACCATAAGTTTGTTTATATATTCATTATTTTATGAGTTATTAAACATCAAAATGGGTCCGGGATTTTAAAAACACCCTGTATTTTTTAAAATATTTCTACTGAGAAACTGAAAAATAGTCATTGTAAAATGTAGTGATGATACTAAAGTTTTCCTATATTTGTTTAGATGATACGCGTTAGTCAAAATGTTAAGAACAGCTGCTTTAAAGTATGTGAAAGTTGATAGTAAATTATTAAAAAAAGTATTCTCTATTTTCTTTTAATTTGGGAGGTCAATGTGTATTATTTTATTAGCTGAGAAATGAGCACTGTACACTACTTTTATTATTAATGATTCACTTAATAATACCTTCTATTCAATATGATTGATACAGCTTTCTAATTTTCTTCGGAAAAAAGAAAATAAATAAAAAATTACAGTAGCAAGTTACAAGCTCTGAATGATGAAAGGTAACATTTTATATCACTGCAAACGTTTTACGATACAAGAAGGTATATATTTTCAATCAATCTGAAATTCAATGCATACTTATTGAACTTGAGAAACAAGAAAACATGCAAAGATATAAAAGCTTCCTCAGTACAATAGTAAATGCTATCTTGTATCTAAAAAAACCACTTCTGTCTTCAATTGACAACCGCTGCATGTTATTTGGTAATTTCCTTTCAAACGAAAACTGATTTAAGCCAGTAGACATACAGGTCCTCAATTCCAACATCAATCTTATTATTAGACGGCAATCTGGACATGACACAGATTCTCATCAAAAGCACGTACGATCTAAAGGATCTTGTAAAACTTCATAACAAAAAGTCTTGGCAAAAAATATATATAATCCACCGGCTTCTTTCGCGTGTCAGCCGCTGCAGAAGCTTCATCTTGCTATTATTATGGTCCTAGATATATGTATAGAATTTTTTTCTATTATTATTATTAGCCATCTCGAAGTCGAAGGAAAAATCAAGCACAGCATAATAGTGGTGGTAACTAAACTGAACAGACTATAATTTCAGGACTGGCAGAGTCCAAGACAACGGTCCGGTCACGTTTCGCCCAGGGCGTCTATAATTAAAAGCTATTCCGAGCCCCCAGTGCTGCGGTAATTATTGATCACGTGGTTCACCTCGCCAGTTGATAAACGATAGTGGCATTACCGGTAGCCGTAACATCGGTAGCAGTAATATTTGATCTTTAGCCTTTGATCGGAAAGACCTGATAAGAGGGGTCGTGCATCGTATTCTGGAAAGGGAAGTGTAGAGATTTCATGGAAGCACACCTGATTTCTCAGTTTTTTTTAATGTGGAAATTCAGTGCACAACATTGTAATGTAGAGGAGATTTCAGTGAGTTAAAAACATCAAAAATGTTAAACAAAAAGAATTTACTTAGTATTTTTAGTCCAAAAGAGCTTTATCCCCGAAGAACTATTTTTTCATATTGCGATTTTGCGTCGAATCACTCTGAATGTCCGTTTCACTTTTCAGATTGTTGCCACCGAAGATTATCGCCCGGTATTATATTTAAAGAAATTAAATAATGAAGAATCTGCATAAATGTACTCATGTGATAAAACAACGGTACCTAGAGTGGTCAAATTTTGAATATTGAAAGTTTCAACCCGAATATGCGCATCTGGAAGCCCAAATTTGAAATTTGGAATTTGTTTTATTATCGATTTCATATTCTATAAAACTTTAACGATTTTTTTATTAACAAACTCGAGGATTTCAAAACGAGCAGTGGCAACGTTGTACAGAAAAAGCATCCTTATATCCAGAGCGTGTGACTCTGTAATCGGAAATTCTAAAGATATTTCTAAAATTCTAAAGAAATTCTTAATATTGTTTTGCGATATTGCTCTTGAACTGAATTTTATGGTTTGAGTTCGAAGAACATGATACTTAATAAATAAAAGTTACACACAAAAATGTTAAAAAAACGCCTCTTTGGACGTAATATAAAATCTGAAACTTTTCAGCTTTTCTTTTTGTGTGTTTATTTCATATTTTAATTCTGCAGTTTGACGTTTATAACCATCAGTCCACTGTTCTTAATTTTGAGTGGAGTTACTTTATATTACATCACCAGACAACTGCCATTCATGACTTGTCATATGTTGCCATTGTACAAATCATAAACTTTTGAAGTGATACTGCATACAGCCTCGTCAGTCGCAGTTCCCAGAGTACAACTATTCGGTATGGAACAAGTATTTTTTCCCTTTAAATCATAAATGATTCTTGAGCAAGTTAAACCATTGTAATAAATATGCTTTTTAATAATTTGTACTTTATTTTTATTAATATATTAATTTAAGATAATTTGTAATGCATTTAGCTAATATAATTCATAACACAGTTCTTTGTAATTTTATGAGCATATGCACCATCATAATTAATAAAAGACGCTAATATTATGTACTCCAGTATAGTATAATTCTGTTTAGTTATATTTTAATAACTTGGTTTCGATAATATTTTATTTTAACAAGTTATTCTCTTCAGCATATACCAATGAAAAATCATATTAATTTATAACTGGTGAACTAGTTATAAGGAGAGCTTAATAGTGTTAAAAAAAACTTGAAAATAACTCACTTTATCCAAAACCACATATCCGCCTTTGCCGTTAAGCAATCAAAACATATTAATGGCTTTAGGAGTTCAGCGGGAAAGAGAAGTCAAATTTTTTAGCCCAAAGGGGCGTTAGATCCAATGGGCTATTAGTCTCATCAGCTTTTTTCGTCGTTTCACTTTCTGCGCTGGTTCACTTTTCAAACTGTTGCCACGAAATATTATCGCTATGTATTATGCTTAAAGAAATTATATAATGAAGAATCTGCATGAATACACGAATGTCTCTCGCCTTATGAAAAAAAACATTGTACCTAGAGCCTGTCAAATTTTGAATAACGTAGTCATCCAACCGAACATGGCCACTTGTAAGAATGAATTTTGAATTCGAATTTGTTTCATTATCTATTTAAAATCTTGAAAACCTTTAACGAATTTTTGATTAAGAAACTCAGCGATTTCAAAGCAAAGAATGGTAACACTATACGGAAAAAAAGCATTTTTATCTTCAGCACGCGAGACTATGTATCGGAAATTCTAAAAATATGTTGTTTTACTGTTTTAAATATTTTGTGGCATCGCTGTTGAACTGAATTTTATGTGGTTTAAGTGCGAAGAACATGATGTTTAATAAATAAAGGTAACACATCAAACGTTAAAGGAACGCTCTTTAGGACAGTATAAACTCTGAAAGTTTTTTTGGGGGGGATAATGTCATGCACTAGCCATTTTTAAACTTTCGCCAGTACTAAGACCAGAAGTGGTGGCCATTTTATTATGGAGGCAGCTAAGAGGTGACCACCGTTACCTAATAGGGACCAATATCAAAGGGCCTTAATTGAAATCTTTGCTGGAACGTAACTTTTTATAAGATCAAATATAATACAAATATATTTAATTATAAACTAACGGTCAAATATAAATAATTATAAAAAAATTCGAAATCAAAATTAGTTCAAAAATTCGTTAAAGTTTTACAACATATGAAATATTCGGGCTTACAATGCGAGAGACAAATTCGAATTCAAAATTCGAGCTCCCAAGTGGCCATGTTCGGTTGGAGGACTACGTTATTCAAAATTTGACGGCTCTAGGTACAAGGTTTTTTTTTTCATAATGCGAGAGACTGTAAAAATGTGTTGAAAAAATTAGGGTTTTCGCAACTCGCCAGGAAATGTCTCCCTGAAATGGGAGTAAGAGTGGGAAGGAAAAGAAATGTCAAAATAAAACAATATTATTATTATACCACGCTGTAACAAGTCTCATCGTCATGGTTGAAATACCGAATTTTATTCATATACTAGATAGAAAATAAGTGAAAAAAAAAGAAAAATCTGAAAGGTTTCAGATTTTAAATTACGTCCAAAGGGGCGTTTTTTTAACATTTTGTGTCTTACCTTTATTTATTAAATATCATGTTCTTCGCACTTAAACTATAAAATTCAGTTAAACAGCAATATCGCCAAATAATTTTAAAATGAGCATATCTTTAGAATTTCCGATACACAGTCTCAAGCGGTGAAGATAAAAATGCTTTTTCTGTACAACGTTGCCATTGCTCACTTTGAAATCCTTGAGTTTGTTAATCAAAAATTCATTAAAGTTTTACAACATATGAAATCGATAATAAAGCAAATTCCAAATTTCCAATTTGGGCTTCCAAATGCCCCTATTTTTTGGAGGATTACGTCATTAAAAATTCTTATGGCTCTACGTGCCGTTGTTTTATCCCAATGCGAGAAACATACAAACTTTTATGCAGATTCTTCATTATTTAATTTCTTCAAATATAATACAGGGCGACAATATTTGGTGGCAACAATTTGAAAAGTGAAACGGACATTCAGAGTGATTCGTCGCAAAACAAAAACAATAGTGCTTCAGGGACAAAGTCCCTTTGGACCAATAAATTTGAGCAATCGCGGCTTGACAACGCGAAGCATAAGATAGTGTGCTCCAATTTTATTTAGAGCTAAATACATTTTTATTAATTAATGTATGGGAAACTGTATTTCCGTTTCCAGATATTTTTACTTAGTAATTACTTTCTTATTTCTTCCCACGTACGGAAACATGTAGTCATTGATGGGATGAGAATACTCCTGTCTTTAGCATAGGTCTTATACACCTATAATACAACAGAACACTTTACCTAGTTGTGACGCAAATTTAATCGAAATTATCACAAGGAATGGAATTCGAGTTAATATCATCTCTTTTAAACTACCACCAGTTTCACAATATTATTTTTCGTCTTCATACCCAAGGCATCCATGCCTTCACAGAGATTCGTGCGAAGCCCGGTGATATGGCAGTCGGCACCAGAGTAGTATCGGGTTGACTTTAAAAATGGGTATTTCTTTCCCGAACTGATTCAAAGAACCGATTTACTTTATTGAGCGAGCGAAAGCTGATTCACGAAAACATGACAATAGCTTTTTAGAGTTCACTCACCGAAAGTTCATGCTGGAAGCACGCCAGTAAAGTTCGATTCCCATTTTATGCGAGAAAGCTACCTATTCCTTTCTCTTCCTATTTTGAACGTGAATTTTAGCTTCCAGCTTTTTTGAACATGCTTTGTTCCAGAATTTTACTGTTAGTAAAAATGAAGTTTTACTGTTAGTTAATAAATAAAGGTAACACGCAAAATTTTTTAAAAGAAGTCCCTTTGGCTGTAATATAAAACCTGAAAGCTTTCGGACATTTTTTTTAAAAAGCAAATTCAAAGTAATTACGAATAACAAACCAATGATTCTGCACCAGATGAGCAACATACGTCCTCAAAAACACGTTTTATTAATTGCAATAGTATTTCCAATGATCATTAAAATTACTATTCGCATATACTATAAATTAAATACATTTGCAAACATATCAGCGAGCTAGTAGATTATTACATTTAAACTTAAAGGAGGTGTTAAAACTGTTGATTACTGATCATTAATAAGCTGACAGCTTTGGGGAAGGAAGAGAAGCAAATTTAGATTAGTAAAATAAAATTAAATAGGCTTATACAATAAACAGGTGCCTTGTAAACATGAAAAAAATATTTAATCTGTATGTCCATTTGAAAATCGACGCCTTCCAATTATTTTTTCAAAGGATAATACGTCAGACAATGAATTAGGTAATAAATGAACCAATCAATATGGTGCAGTTCAAAGAGTTATGAGATGTCACTATGGCTACTCTAAATCTTTATAGCTTTCATACCGTACGTATTTACTCACTTCCATACACTGAATTCATAATTTACCATACATTACAGTTTACACTATAAGCAACAGGAATTCAATAACATCTAACAAGAAGTTACCACAGTTTCCAACAGCTTGGCCCTTTGGAAAATCTACACCAGTGGTGTAATGTAGTAAATTCCAGATACAGGAAAATTTACTATAAATTAAAAAAAGGAAAACATTACTTGAAATTATTTTTTTTCTCTTTCAGTTGGCAATGGGTTGACGGCCGCCCGTGAGGGAAGGCGTTTGCTTCAGAGTATCTGAAGAAGGAGACCTCCCTCTGTGGAAACTAACAAACATTCCGAGATCCTTAGTTGTCTACGAATGTCGTTTATTGCGAGTAGCAATTTGTCAAATAGACATGAACTAGTCGAAGTGGCCGATGCGTAAAAAAGACACGTATAAGGCTGAGGGAAAAAAAGAAACTGTCCAACTGATGAAGATATTGCGTGAAAATAATGAACTAACAAAGTTAGCTAAGGCGAAAGCATTACAGAGCAACAATAACAACACCATAAACCAGAAATTACGTAGATTTATTTATATAAAAATGCGCAATAATTAACCAACGATTTTTAATTAAGCAAGAATTTACTTTCTCCATCCGACTAAATTTTATATTGATAAAATCCTGTTAAATTTCCTTTTTGCACTGGTGTGGCACTGACTTGCATAGGACAATTTATTGGCTTTGAAGGTCTTTGGACTCCGAATATCGTAAAATGAGCAACATTTAATAACTATAATTCTCAAATTTAAAATAAAATATTTGGGTATGATATCAAAAAATCGTGAGAATTTCTCTAGCCTTCAATCTATAGATACCCCGAACTATAAAACTTCATTCAACCATTCAGACACTGCCAGGTCACGAAGAGTGTACAACTAGTTGATAACTATCAGAAACTAACACTTCATGGGATGTTTTCTTTTCGCTCACAGAACCCGAGAAGCCCCGCAGAACCACAAGACAATATTACGGGAAATTTCCCCGAAAACTATCAATATTTCAATCTAATCGAAAGCATAGAATGTAAATAGGGGATACAAAAACGTGAGTAACAAAATCACCTATCTTCTAATCACGATTCAATGGGAATCATTGGTATCTTTTTTCCTTCTTTTTCATTTAATGTGCAGTATTCTGAGTAAAACTGTATACATTTAAAAGAAAGGAATTATTGTTTTTGTGTAGCCAGTCACAATTACGATTCTTTTCTTTTCTCATTAATAATTTTAAAGACTTGTTACTACATTTGTGGGCACAATTAAAAGAATTTGCAAATTATGGTCCATTTTTATGAAAAGTATTGAATTAAAGATACTAAAGATGTTACCGAAGAATTATGAATCCATTTAGGGTCGAATACGTAAGTGTACACGTGCGTGTCTGCGGAGTTGTGATTGTGGAATTGATATTAAGTGCACGAGGGTTTTCCGGCGATTTGTGTGCTCGTACTCCTTCACGACATTTGCCGTTTTCTCGCAAGAGTTGGGAAAATTCTATAATGCATAAGATAAAGTGAGTAGCCACGAACGTATGAATAACGGAATCAGACGGAAAATTGTAGGTAAACGTATAAGGTATTTTTCCAGCCTTCTTCGCATACCTTTATGGTGTAGTGGTCAGCACGCTCGACGGGCATTAGAGAGATCCGTGGTTCGAGTCCCGGCGAGGGCATTGCTCATTTTTCATCTTTCTTGCTTTCAAAAAAAGTGCCTAATATCTCTACAGACTGATACCGGTCAGTCACAAGTCCAGGTGGTTACAGAGCTCTGTGTATAACACAGTGTCGTCTTCAATTTGTGGAAAATTTTTCAGGACACTGACTCCATATTGGGAAGACTCGTACGAGGATCGTTATTTGGCTCTTTCAGCTCGACGACACAGGACTGTTACAGCTTCACAGCTTTCATGTGAGCTGCATACTGCCACTGGAACCTAGGTTTAACGTTCTACAGTTGCCCAAAGTGTTTCTGAGATACGGCTGTATGCCAGGAAATCCGGTGTTTGCGGCCCACTCACTGCAGCACGTAAGAAAATGCGTTTAGCATGATGCAGACTACATGCGCATTGAAACAAACGTCAGTGGAAAACCTTTACTTTTACAAATGAGTCTAAGTTGAGCCGAGGCTATCAAATTTTACCTGCTCCCCATTGCTCCTTGGACTTTGAATTTAAATACAAATCTTGATCTTATTCAAGGAGTTGTTAAAAACGAAATGAGCGATTCACGATTAAGATCTATTCAATGGAAACTATCGGGGTTCACTATTCTTAAAATGAGTGGTTGCATTGAAGGCTCTATGTTAAAGAGAATGTTAAAGGGCTCTATGTTAAGGGGTGCTGGAGCAGGTATCCTTAGCGAGCTTTTCAGTTTCTACTTACCAATGGGACCTCTTACTACTGCCTTTGATGGTGAAATCGATGCTACTGCTGTGACTATTCAACAACTGTCGCTTCGTAGTCACTGTTCGTAAAGGCAGTCATATTTTCAGATTCCAAAAGTGCGCTTCAAGCTCTTCTGAATAATGAAAAATAGTTCCCAAAGAATCTTAGACTGTAGGCCTTTGCTTAAGGTAATGGCACACAGAATTTCTTTCCAGCGGATTCCAGCCCACCGTGGAATTGTGGGAAGTGAAAACGCTGATACTTTGGCTAAGGAAGGAATTTTCATAATGCAACGCATTAATCGACCACTTTCATTTCATACGACTAAATTGTTTGTTTAACATGACTGTTAAGAAAATTCTTAAGCAGGATATGATTCAACGTGCTATGGATAAGAGTTGGAGGATTCTGGGGGAAGAGACAACTTTAATTCGCCTTTTTCCAAGCAAGACAGTGGTAGCTCTATTTAGACTTCTGACCGGACATAACATGACCGGACACACATGTTTGCATGACCACCTCTGCAGAACTGGAGTGGGGGATTCTCAAAACTGTATTTTGTGTGACGCCAATCAGCCTATGATTTTTGAACATTTAAATAATTGTATTGCACTTACTTGGGTGAGGACATTGTTAAAAAGTACTGGAGAGCCCGTGAACTAATGGCTTAAGCGCTAATGTTTGGCATTTGTAAAATAAATAAATACAAATCAGTGCAGATTTAGCCTGGGCATACTAGACAGTTTTCCTTAAAACGATCTCAACGAGACATCTCTTCCCTTAGGCAGAGAGCCCTTGTGTGTTTTATCATAATCAAAATAATTAAATCTTAATCAAAACTTTTCCGTTTATGTAATGTAACTACTTTTCAGTAGAATCAATTTTTCTTAGAAAGCCTCTGATGATAGTATCCGCTCCCTTAGGCAAGTAACCTTCATGTGCTCTGATCGGACAAACATTCTTATTAGTATAAACATTCTGCTCTACGGAAAATAAATGAAATCCTAGTCTCCAGAGTTCCAGTTATTCCCGCCTTCATTATAATAATAATATATATTTTCGTAGCGTATTTAACGTTTTAGTTCTCTTTCATCATGTCGTAAAAGTTTTAAGGTAAATTTTCTTCATTTTATTGCACATTTGTATGCATGAATTATACTGGTTATCTTTCGTATGCATGCTTAGTGATATATGTTGCATTATTTGCTTTTGTTGGCGATCTTAATACATTTGCAAGCAGAAAAGAAGAAAAAAAAAGAGAGAGATGATTCCCAATTCGACATTTTCCTACTTTCGACAAAGTGATCCCTAACCTAAGTGGTAAACGGAGGAAATTTTTATGAAAACACTTCTAGTACAAATTAAAAGTTTAGCATAAATTAAACAAAAACGAGTGTTATATTTTTGTTGGTTTTAATTGCTGATTAAAGAAACAGCATAAATTATTCAGATTTCTTTCCACGCCTGGTAATAAAAGACAGGTTTTATTTTTTTCTTTATTGAAATTAATCAGAGTAGGTTAATAATTAAAAATCGTAAACACACTCTTATCTAGACTTCATATTGAATACATAATATCTAAATAAGCAACTAAGTTGCAGGAAAGAATTGTTAAGGTCTTCGTAAACATATATGACCAACTCCCTTCATACATTTTATTTTTTAAATGTCGTTCATTTTTTTAAGGACACGTGAAAGCAATCTGGTTCAGGTAAACAATCTGTAATGAATTCCAGACGTTATTCAAATAGTATTCTGAAATGTTGCTTGCCATGTCCAGTGTTTTACGTATTTTTTTTAGCATAATGTATTAAGATCATCTAAAAGTCTATTTTTGAAGGATGTGTATAATATCATGTTGTCGTTTTTATAAGTACTTTAGTTATTTAACCGGTTATGGACAAGAACTTTCCCGGAAACAGATAATCTTGAACATGTAAATCTACGCGCCGTCTAAAATCTAAATAATGAAATATAATTTCGTAAATATAATTTAAATATAATTTCGTTCTGAATGCACGGTAAAGTTAAAAAAATACCTTGCGTAAGAACTATGAGATATAATCTAAAGTGGTATTAAGCAGATTCTTACCGCCAAATATTCATATTTGCTATGTAATTAAATGAGGAAATCCAAATGTTTTTCTCTGCAAAGGCGAACAATGCAGTGTGTTTGAATAGTGGTATTTGTTGAAAAAACTCTTGAAAGAAGTATTGAGTCTCATAATCGGAAACTACTTAGAACAACTTTATTCTTTTAGCGCAGGCAGTTATAAAACTGTGAATATTGTTACGAAATGCCCATCTGCGATAAGGTAACTTCCCAGCAAAGCGGGGTTAGGGTTGCTAGAAATTGGCAAGGAAACGCAAAGTTGACAGATTTGGCGCGAAGTCGCCCATTTGACGACAAATTTGGTGATATGCAGTATACGGAACGAGAAAATTCTAGAAAGAATTCTTACCTGTTTCGCCCAGAATGCTCTCGAAGGCAGCTCAAAAACTATAGAAACCCTGCCAGTACGAGGAGTCTAGTAGCAGTGTATCTTAAGAGTTACTTGAGTTCAGTAATAGAGACTCGATTTCAGAGATTAGCTCGAGAGCGACCGAACCGAATCTTGAGTTCGGGAGATGAACTTTAGCGCTTTGCTGTGAAGCTGTTTTCGCCGTTATAGCCTTAAGGCTGTGTTGCTGATTGTGGCAGCTTGTTTATCGTAGTTTTTCGACGAATGTAAACGTGTCTTTGGAACTCATCTGTGTAATACTAGCGAATAAAATTGTGCTTCAATTCTTCATCATGTGTTGTCGTCCATTACTCCAAATTTCCGAATCCGTAGTATGCAATAATAATTTTCTCTATCCACTGGAGAAAGAGAAAATTAACTCAAAACATTTGTGCAGTTATAGCTCAAAACATTCAAGTACCTATCCCACGACAACTGAGTTTGACTAAAAAACATACCTTTTTACGCTAGCGCATACTGATATCCTGGATTTGAACAACAAGTGACAGGTGAGAGCAGATCCGAGCACCCGGATGGCTTGCATAGAATAATCGGGCATCGTCCGGATCCCGCAAAAAATTAAGCAGCACCTCGAAATCAAGATATTACATGGCCATTCAAGGACAAAGTATTAAATATTCTGTGTTCGTTTCATAAAGTATATGAAGTTCTCTATATATTAAAAAGCTTCGTATGGTAAAATCATAGGACACTGCTTGCGATTGCATAGAATTATGACAAAAACGCATTAATGCATATATTGCCCTAAATGCTAAAAAACATACCTGAAAATAAGTATAAAACTGAACATTTTTCAAACTATTTATATTGGGAATGGAACACCAGGTGACAGGTGAAAGCGGGTCCGGACACCCGGGTGGCTTACATAGATTAAAACGGGTATTGTCCGGATCCCGCAACTGTTTAGTGCAACATCTCCGGCGCTCCACAAGAAAATCATTGGGGAGTTTATTAAGATGCTACATATGCTTATGAAGACATTAGACTATACATTTTACACATTGCTACACAAATATTAAATAACTGAAATATAGATATTAAGTACATGGAATTTGACAGATAATTATGAATGATGAAACAGATAGTAAATACTAAGACAGACATTACACAGATGTATAGATGTTAAATGCACTATTACATACTACGTATATATTTAAAGCGAATGTTGACACAGCTTCTAAATACAAATGCAAATTGTTACACAAATCCGCAGATACTAAATACATTACTCCATACTACACTGATACTAAATGCTATTACAGATATACAGATACTAAATTATACTGATAAACAACTACTATATTATTTACTTCACAGATATTAAATGTGAATGCAGACACAGATTCCAAATACTACTGCAAGATATTATGCAGATATACAGATACTAACGCAGATTATGCAGATACGATAAATGACGAAAGAACGCAGATATATGAATACTAATTACACTAGTACCCAGATATTAAATACGAATACACAAATATTAAACTACAGTATATAAACTATACAGATATTAAGCCTACTAACCAGATTTATTAGACACTTGATTTATTTAGATACTTGTCAATTCTTAATGTAACTAAAAAACAATTTCAGCAAAAATTAGATCGATACAGTTTAATTTTAATAATAAAATTATATTAAAAATGGACCCTCCCTTCTAAATGCATGCCTCTCTTTCCTTGGGAAATAAACCTTTGAATGGAGGTGAAGACTTTTAAGGGAAGAAAAAGCCCCACCCACAAGTCAAAGCGCTTATTATTTACTCGCTTTTTATTTTTACAGCGCGTAAATTTTTCATTCCGACGCTAGTGTCTTCCATCTGAAAAGAGCATCTGTAAACTTTTTGGAACGGTGTAACCGAAGACGGAAGATGAAAATTGTCACTTGTTACTTTTTCCTTAGCTAACCTTCAATTCGGGGAAAATTTGTTCCTTAGTCATTTTTTTGCTCGACAGCTATAATTATATTGACAGGAGATCATGGTCAGAAAATGTTATTCTTCTCTGTTTATTTTCATACCTATATACCCTGCATTAAAATGTTTTCTATACTCTGTTACTGTTTACAGCATTCTCTCTAGTCTCATTAGTGACACTTCAACCATTTTAATTGCCATTACTGGAAGAAGTACGGTCTTTACTTCTCTCATCAATTGAAGTAGTACATTATATTCAGAGATTAGATTCAACCGGAGACCGATAGATCTTAGTTCTCTATTAAATTTGTATTTCCAACTCCCAAATAAGTCCACACATTATTTTATTGTTTAACTATTTACCATTTATTTTATAACGTATTAAATCTTTATTTGTCTCTTTACATTTCGTTAAATTTTAATTTTAATTATATAATTTTCCTAATCATTAAATATTTAATAATTGTAACAATTAATCATTTAATTTTTAATTATCAATTACTTTATCACTTTATTAGTCAATTTTATTTATTTATTTATTATTGTTCCTCTTTTTCCTGCTGTACCTCGACTAAGGAACATCTCTTTGAACAGGTCAGAATCAAGCAGGCACAATGGAACTTCAATTATCTTGATATCCTTTTCTTAGTATTGGGAAATTCCCGATGAAAAAGCTTATCACCCCTCACAGCTTCATGACTGAAGAAAAGAAATTCATATGAGAGTGTAAAAGGACAAATTTTAAAGATATCTTAATCTTCGTCATTTTTTCCTTCAAAGAAAATCTTAATTTTTATAGTATACCGCCGTACATTTCTCTAAGGAAAGGATATTTTCATAGAGAGTTGCAACTTCTTCAACTAGTTTCAGTAAACGATCGAATTCGTGATTCAGAAATATAATAACTTCTTAAATTGCCGCGTAATAGAAGTATCTTCATTAACTGTACCACCACTTATGTAACGAAATCTCTCAGACAAATTTATGAAGTTTAATTCATGTTTATTCATTAACTTCTAAAAATATATCGCAAAAATTTCTCAAATGTTTTCTCAAACTCAAGTATGTTATGATTCCTAATTAATAATTCAGTGGTTTTTCTTTCCTCTGTTTGGAATGAATTATTCGGGTTGTGTTAGATGTTGTTTGTTGATAATTTGAGAGGGAAAAAAACTGGACTAAAACATATCCAGTGCAACAAAAAAAAACATGAAAGCTTACAGATTTTACATTACGCCCACAGGGGCGTTTTTTTTTAACATTTTGTGCAGTTTTCTTTATTTATTAAATATCATGTTCTTCGCGCTTCAACCATAAAATTCAGTTCAACAGCAAAATCGCAAAATAATTTTAAAATGAACATATCATTATAATTTCCGATACAAAGTCCCCCCGCGCTAGAGATAAAAAATGTTTTTTTTTTTTTTTTTTTTTTTTTTTTTTTTAACAGTGGTGCCATTGCTCGCTTTGAAATCGTTGAGTTACTTAATCCAAATTCGTTAAAGTTTTACAAAATATGAAATAGATAAGAAAATAAATTCCAAATTTGGGCTTCCAGATGCACATATTTGGATAGAAAGGTACGTTATTCAAAGTTTGATGGCTCTAGGTATCGTTGTTTTATCACAAAGCGAGAAACATACATACATTTATGCATATCCTTCTGTATTTAATTTCTTTAAATATAATACAAGGCTCTAATACTTAGTGGAAACAATTTGAAAAGCGAAAGGACATTTAAAGTTTTCAACAGAAAAATGCCAAAACGAAATTAATAGCTCTTCTGGGCTAATGCCCTTTGGGCTAAAAAAATGGCCTTTTTGTCTAAACCTTTGCATTAATTACACGTTTGGTAAAATATCAGTTATGATTGTTATTTTATTGCTACCTTCAATATTTTGTTCACTCATACAAGTAATCTAGAGGAAGTTTAAGATTTAACAATTGAAAACAAAATCGATGTGTATATCTGCTCACAGAAATATTTAATTTAAGGAATTTCACACTTTTAAATTTTTATTCAAGTTTCAGAATACTACTTTTTTAATGCATCATACACTTAACGTTGCGTAAAAATCAAAACCTAATACTATAAAATAAATTATCTAATAAACATTATTGCTTAAAAAGCCAATCAAAAATCCAACATTAGCGCTAAAACGATATTCTTTACATTCAGCTTCCAGTACCAAAGCTAAAAATTATTCGGACTGCGTCCAGACCTTCCGTATCGCCATGATATCATTGGCAAAACAATCTATCATCAATATTCGTGAATGACTGATATATATTGCGAATAACCTGATGCCAATCTCGAAATTAATAGTATTGTAACAATATTTTAGTGAGGAGGAAATTGTCATCGACATGAATGGATGTCACTTCATCTGACAGGATATACCAAAAAGGCTTTAAAGAATAAAAATACCAAGAACCATTGCTAATGAAACATGGCAACAATAGTCCACATTTTTAATATTATATCGGAAACCTTGAAATTAGGCCAATCAAATTATTTCATCTTTTAAATGAACATCATGTATGTGTTCTGTTGCCAAAAAAAAATTGAAGTAGACGAATACAATGTAAATAAAATGAAATAACGCTAGGAATGCTGACTACCGTACTGGCCCGGGTCCGAATTCTGGAGAAGGCATGAATGTTTGTAAAAGTATAGTAGCTTACTTTAAATATGCGGCGAGCGGAAAGTCTTCTCGAGAGTTGGTCGTAGGGGAAGAGTTGGTGGTAGGGGAAGAGGGGTAAAAGACTTTCGACCCCGTTCACCCGGGGTGCTCTCCATCAAAAATTGGGTTAAAACTGAGTAAAGTCGTTCTGCGGTCTGTATGGTGCTCAAGGCTCTTGCCGAAGACAGGGCAGTTTTGCACTCCTTGTCACAATGAATATCGGGAGTTTGTTTGGATGTTACTGTCAGATAAGTGAGTTACTGTTAGAAAATAAGTCAAATAAGTAAGTCACAAGAAATAACGCGGTTGTTTATTTTTAGTCACACCTAGTCCCTCGTTCTATCAAAATTCGCTTTTCTATGCAAAGTTAATGCCACTGCATTTGATAGTGGTATCACTGTAATAAATTTTAGAAAATATGTTAGAGGAAATGAACAATCTTATCATTCAAAGTCACAAAATTTGAATTCAATTTTAATTCAGACTTTGATGCTTTTGAATATTTTAAGCTCATAAAGATAACTAGTGTGCTTAGATTTAATCATTTTGAATAAACTAGGTAAATTTTAAATAATAATCGTCTAATATATGAATCTAATTAATCGTTTTCTATTATTATCTCACAAAGGCAGATATTATATTGTACAGTCATACCTGTAAAAATGAATTGATGCTTTCTACAGATATTTGTTGCATATTATTTCATACATTTCAGGTAATTTGAAGTCAAAATACAAAAATTTATATACATATATATGTGTAATCTATAAAGCCTCTTCAAGTATTATTTATAGTTTCAAACAAAAAATAAATGTAAACAATATAAAACAGTAAAAATGTCTTTTAATGCGATAAACGTGTGTTTTTAACAGAGAATAACATTGATTAATGCATGTGGTGTAAAATCCAACACATATAGATTTTTGAAAAAGAATGAACTTATGCCAACATTTTTTATCTTTCAAAATGAAACTGTTTACTACTGCATTGCAACCGACTTGGTTCTTAGCATCTTTTCTTGGAAATAACCATCAGTTTCAAATTATACACTGCATTGGAGGCCATGAACAATTTGTGTTCGGCAACATTTTAGGCAAAAACAACGGCAACAACGATTTTCCAGTGAAAACTAAAAACAGAATTTTTCACCGTATCCTCTGAGAAAAACTATAAGCTATATTACCTTTACAAAAAAAAAATGTGAAGCCATGTGATATTATTTAGTTATTTATTTATTTTGTTAATACCTTACCTTTCTCAGGACAATAACATCCGTATACTAGTAGTCTACATGAAGAAGATTAGACTTATTTCAATTCCTTGATTTCAATCAAAAATGATAATAATAATAATTTTCAATAATTTTTCTCGGGAAACAATTTAGTCTGTCATTTCCTTTAATTTAAGACTAGTATTGTAAATTGTAGATACAACGAAAGTGTAGATTGAGCACAATTATATATTTTACTAGCCGGCTGAGGGCAAAGCAAAATTTATAAGTTCTATGTACACCAGAAAAGATAATGCATAAAAACATTTCAGTATGAATGAAATTAGTTCATTCTTTTCAAACAACAACCAATTTCGTACGTAATTTTTTTGTTGCCAAACCAGGAAACAAAAACTTTTGACACTTCAGATTAATACGTATACATATGGCGTCATGATTTAAATTTAATGTAATATAACAACATGTTCTCAATATCAGGAAAAAAATTAACGTGGCAATAACATATCGTGTCAATTATACTAGTGTGTGTGTGTGTGTGTGTGTGTGTGTGTGTGTGTCGTGTCGTGTCGTGTCGTGTTGTGACCCAGGGCAACGAAATTTGGTACATAGGTGCATCTACATAAGAGCCAGTGCACCTCGAAGCGATTTTTTCGAAATTCGAATTAGAATTCTTTTTTATTCTATGTTTTGTGACCAAATCGCGTCATTTTGAGACATAATGGGCTACAGGAAAGCGAGATTTCACTCTGTACATTTCATTTTTACATCGTCGTGAAGCGTAGATACTTAGCTATTTTACGAACTTAAAATAAATTTCGTATTTCAATAAATCGATTAAATGCGAATTTATTTAGGAAGGTGAGCTTAGCACCTTTTCGGCGGAATTTTTTTTAAAAAAACTTATTTTAAAAAATGTGCCGTTTATATTCCTTTGATTTTTGGACACGTTGAACTTTAATCCTTTCGACTCCTTTTAAAAAAAGAATTTTGGAAAAATAATAATATTTTGTATTTTTTTTTAATTTTTTAAATGAAGCTTCCGAATACACTTCTCACATCTCAGATATTTTAAAATGTAGTTTTGGCAACAATTTTCCTTTCTTATTGTTGTTGATAGATTTTTGATGAAATTGCATCATTTTGAATAGTTTCATTCTTTTAAAAATTTCGGAATAATATTTGTATTAAAGGATACTGCATATTTCATTGTCATTTTTTTATATATATAATACATTTTTATTGATTTCTTTTTCGATAAAGTTGTTCTGCAGAGTAAAATTCTGCGCGAAATGTTTTGTTTTTTGAGTTTCTTTCATGTTATTTTTTGCTTATTTCACTGTTTGTAAGATATTGAAAAGTTTTGAATGATTTTTTTGCATGAGCCAGTGCACTGCGAAGCGAGTTTTTCGAAATTCGAATTAGTTTTTTTTTTTTAATTTTATATTTTTTGACGAAATCGCGTCATTTTAAGACACAATGGGCTATAGCAAAGCGAGATTTCACTCTATTGAACAGTTTAAGAAATTGAAAGATTGTTTCTTTTTGCAAAGGTAAATTTTTAATTAATTTATATATCTATATTTAAGAGGACGAGTCTTTCTGTATGTGTAGGTGTCTTTCGTTCGTACTGCGCGTAAGCTAATAGACCCAGGCCTATGAAATCTGGTACACAGGATGCATCTAGACAAGAGCCAGTGCACATCGATTTTTCAAAATTCGAATGAGTTTTTTTTTTTTTAAATGAAATAGTATCAAATTGATGATACCAGGCATTGTTGCTGATATCAGCATTATTGCCAACCGGAAAAATGAGGGCGATAATTCTGTGCAGTTTTTAAATTTAATGTTTCTTTTGGATACTGGACGTTTGTCTACAGAAGGCAGCGGGAAGTTGGTTAATTTATTTATTAAGATAATTAATATTTGTATTAAGGGATATTGCTTATTTCATTGTATGCTTTTTATATGTAATGCATTTTTAATTGAATTTTTTTTCCGTTGTTGTTTGTTTCTTTTTCGATAAAATTGTTCTGCAGAGTAAAATTCTGTGCGGTTTTCAAATTTAATGTTTGGCGTTCTCTTTAGGCACTTTTCCGGTACACTTAAAAGCCAGACGAAGGCTGGCCGCGCAGCGGCTAGCATTATAATAATATATTCAATTTTTTGGCTATGTTATTTTTATTTCATATTTTGTGAAGCTTACAAATTTTTGATTAACAAACTCTACGATATGAAAGCGAGCAGTGGGAACATTTGTCGAAATGAAGCTGATTTTTATCACAAACGCGCGAAACTGTTGCCATTTCGAACAATGAGTGCGAAAATTACCGTTTTCAGAGTTTTTAATCAATATCTCGATTGACTAAAGTCGTACGAAGATGAGAATGGTCGAAGTCGTTTTTCACGAATTTTTGGAATCCGGGAGTACCTCTCCCGAAACCAAACTCTCCGGCGTTCCGGAGGAGATGATGCCACAAACAAACAGGCAGACGCGCACAGATTTTATTAGTATAGATTCAATTGAAATAATAACTCAGTGGCTTAAAATGGTAAAGTTTTTTCACGTGACATCGTTGAGGAATAATATTCAATTCTAGTAAAATGGTATTTTTAGAAATTTTCCTCTTCAGTACCACGCGTTTTCGTGATGTAATTGGGAAACACGTCTATCCAGCAATCGGAAGGTCCCTAGTGTGATCCTGGGAAGTGCCTCACAGATTATTCATGTTCCTCGGCTTCAAAATAATTCTGAAACAGTTCTACAAGTGGCGATCAAAGTAAAATATCGTAGACAATAATTCATCGCCCTTTAGGTGAGGGAGAATATAAGGAATTTTTTTCTCCTTACGACTTGAATTCGTGGTGTCGTTTGAAGCACCTCCACCTGGCAGTCAAATACGGAGTTTGAATGCCGGTGAGGGCATCGAAACTTTTTATTTTTGTCAGGCTCTGGCAAATGCCTAATGTCTCTATATTACATTTCCTTATTCATTTTGCCACCGTTATATACAAAGATACCTGTGATAGTTTTATAAATAGTTTCCGAACGCAAAAGAACACGTTATTAGAATGTTTCCGTAAGAAATTAACAGCAAAAGGAAAAGTTATATGAATCAGATGGGTATTATGTTTAACCAATTATAAATATACACGAATAATTTAAAATAAATAGCAAAGTACACAAAGCGCTTTAAGAATAAAAGTAAGAAACGTTTTGCTTTATGTCCTCTTTATTTCTTTCATCAAGTGATCTTCACAGCATATATTTTGCAACATACTAGCAACAACATATATTCACAACATATATTTTGCAACATACTAGCAACAACATATATTCACAACATATATTTTGCAACATACTAGCACCACATATATTTTGCAACATACTAGCAACAACATATATTCACAATATATATTTTGCAACATACTAGCAACAACATATATTCACAACATATAGTTTGCAACATACTAGCAACAACATATATTCACAACATATATTTTGCAATATACTAGCAACAACATATATTCACAACATATATTTTGCAACATACTAGCAACAACATATATTCACAACATATATTTTGCAACATACTAGCAACAACATATATTCACAACATATATTTTGCAACATACTAGCAACAACATATATTCACAACATATATTTTGTGCACCATTAGAGTAGTTCTGTGTTTGAATCGAAAAGCATGGAGAAACTATACTTCGTTCTATGCAAAAATTTAAAAGCGCAAGACCTTTTCGTTTACTTCGCACAAGGAAGTAAAAATTAACTGGAAGTTTCTCTCTTTGTTTTAAATGGCATTATACGATGCCTATTTTCCTTTAAAGTCAGAGTTACTATTGATTAAGTTAACTTAATAATTGTGTACAGATCGAAAGGGCACTCCATGAACCAAAATTTGCGGGTAGAAAAAACAACCTTCGATTGATCTAGACTTCATATAAAATTCTATCCATTTCCAGAACGCATCCTATAGGCGCCACTTCTTCAGAAATTAAAAAAACATGTGCATTTCATACAAACATGTGCAGTACTTTTCACTGAAAAAGAGGATGTATACAAATTGTCTTCCAAATCAATGAAGTTTTGTTTAAAATCTTCATCAATGTAATGCTATTGTTTTAGTGCCCCGTAGAAACCCATAAAATGTTTTTAGGGGAATTGGCCTACGGGTATCTGTACAGTTCTGCGGGTACCCGTAGGCCAAATCCCCGTAAAAACCAACAGACTGGAACCTGTACAACTGTATGGGTACTCATAAGCCAAATCCCCGTAAAAACCCACTGAACAGCTGTACGGGTACCCGTAGGCCAAATCTCCGTAAAAATCCATAGAAGGAAACCCATACAGCTGCATGAGTACCCGTAGGCCAAATCCTCGTAAAAACTCATACAACTGTACCGGTATCTGTAGGCCAAATCTTCATAAAAAAACCTGTAGAACATATGGGTGCCATAAACAAAATCCCTGTAAAAACCCATAACCAGAAACCAGAACTTTATGCCTATGCATAGGATAAATCTCCATTAGAAATTAGATATTCGGTAGGTCTATTCTCCGTAAAAATTAGTAGACAAAAACACGAGTACCTACATAGGTACCCATAGGCCCAAATCCCTGTAAAAACCAGTGGAAAAAACTCATAGACCTATACGGATACTTAAGGGCCAAATCTCTGTAAAAACAAGTACACAAAAATCTGCAGATTAATACAGGTACCCATTGGCAAAATCACTGCACAAAACAGTGGACAAAAACCCATAAACAAAGCGAATAGAATCATACCTTAGGGGAGTATCCATGCACAGAATCGTGCATAGAACGGATATCCATACATAGAATTCCTACAAAAACAATACGCAAAAATAGAACTGTAGACCAAATTCCGTAAAAACTAGTAATTCTAAGCATAAACCAGCAGAAGTACACAATTAGCATTGATGAAATATACAGAACTAAATGGCAGGGAAGCGTGTAGAGTAATTAAAAAAAATTAATGCGATTAAACTTAATAAAATGTAATAACTATCTATAAGCCTACAAGCCTCTGTCTTTCTCTATAAATGTCAGTACCTATAAACATATTACAAAATATTTGTATAAATTCTCTTTACAAAATTTTGAACTTCCTTTATATAATTTTGAAAATTAAACTAATAGAAAGGTAATAATCAAAGTCATAATTTACAACCATCGAATGATATATGTATATATATATCTATATATATATAGAGAGAGAGAGAGAGAGATTAGACATTTTCTTAAAAGATTATAAGAACAAAGTTTAGAACTAAGAACCAACGATAACAATGTCTTAAAAGCGGTTTGGTTGTGAAAGTAATCCTTTTTTTTTTTTTTTTTTTTTTTTTGCCTCTCATTTTTTTTTTTTTTGCCATCATCAAAACTGTTGCCTGTTATGAACCCTAACTTAGTCCCTCCAACAAGCAAGCGTTTCGTTTTGAAAAAGCAGTACTTTAATTATGTAAGACAGCAGATATCTTAGTAACTCTGCATTTGCAAAACTCATCATCATTTCAGTATCTCTGAATATTAAGGTTCCATGGCTTATAATATATTTTCGTTCTTTACTTGTATTGCAATTTGACGTTCTTTGAGATGTGACTTAATGTAGCTGACATACGATATGCATATGTATTTAATAAAAGGTGCTAGCTTAACAGTTTCGTTCCAAAGAATTTGCTTGTACCATGCAAGTTTCTCTGGTTTCCAAACGAACTTGATTTCCTTCGCAACAATATTTTAGCATGATCTTCTTTCATGGGTTCCCATAATCAAGCGGCACTAAAAACATGCGCTCAGACCCATCAACTGGAGAGGAATACAGCTCCAAATCGCCATCAAGTAACTCGCTGACAACGTTATATCCTAATTAACATTGTTGCTGACCTTTAGCTGTGGCGAAGCAGTTTCTTTTTTTGCCGCAGAAACTAAAGAGACTGCAGAGTTATTGCTCCTCAGGAAGCTATTAGGATGGTCTCCAATCTTTGCCGCAATGGAAAGAAAGGAAATAAAATGGAAATATAACTTTCCTCTAAACAATCTTAAGCTCCTCTCAGTCGACATTTTAACGATGTTCTTGCGAAACTTATAAATAGTTAACAGGTGCAATTTATAGGGGATCGTAAAGGTAGCGTTTCTTTTGGTCCAGAAACACCAACTGATAAAAAAATGGTCGCCGGGATTACGGTATGGAATTAAAGAATAAAACAAAAGGTTTGCCGATGATGGAGTCCTTCCTTTCTTTTAAGGATGTAATTAAAGGTGCTCTTTGGAGACCAACCCCGGTAATCCTGTGATAGGGATTAAACATTAATCTAAAATTTTGTTGGAAGTGAAATGAAGATATACAAACTGTAAGTAAAAAAGGAGAATAAATACATGAAAAATAAAATTGTTGTACGAAGGGAAAAAGAAATAGGCTATTAAATTTTTTATGATATGCAAGTTAACTGATCTGTAGCAAGCATTAGAAAAGTGATATTATTGGCCACTTTTTTTTGTAACTCTTAATTATCTTAAAAGTGTATTAACCGACTACTTTGAGTGAAATTTAAATATTGCGTTAGTGAAATTAGTATTTTACTGAAATTTGCACAACCTGTAATTTTACTTGTATGTTTCTTTTTTGTTAATTTTGGTTTGACGTATATTATTGCTTTAAATACTACTAATACTTAGAAAAGTCATTTTGTAAACATTTTGCTATTCTGTAATGTTCTAGCTAAATTTGCAGTTTTTAGCAGCTAGTATGCTTCAGAACTGTTACCGAATAATCGCTAGTTCTTATGCTTCAATAGCAAGTTCAAAGAAGGGTTAAATTACCCTTTTGTTCAACTCAAAATATTGACACCCTTGGACTTTAACTTAAGATAGAAAGTAAGAAACTAATCTAATGCTTTCTAGACTGTAAACCAACCTAAGCTGTTATGAAGTAACTAACAGTGTTGGCCCTTATTCAAGCTCACCGGCGAACACTAACAGTAACTCACACAGTCAGTAACAATAGTCACCGTAACAATAGGACCAAATGTAGTGAGATTAGCTTAAAGCAACCACATGGCCAGAAGTCAGAATACGCTATACTAAGAACTTCTCTTTCCCAATCGGTATAGTGGCTAGCGTCGCTGACTGCCGTAAGCCGGGTTCGAATTCCGGAGAAGGCATGGATGTTTGTAAATATACAGTGTCCATGCGGCATGAGATCAATCTAAGCATGCGTCGAGCCGAAAGTCCTCTCTTGAGAGATTGTTGGTAGGAGAAGAAGGATGGGAGACCCTCGGACTCCGCCCCCCCGGAGTACTCTTCATCAAATATGGTGCGGAACTGAGCTAAGTCGCACTGTCACCTGTACGGTACTGAAGGCTGTTGCCAACGACAGGCGTAATCTTGCGCTATCTGCCAGGAGGAATTTTGTGGTCTTGGGCTGACTATAGGTCAAATAAGTCAGCATTAGTCAACAACAAGAAATTCTAAATTGCTCTCCTAAACTGACAGACACTTCAACTTAAATAGTATTTTTACTACATTTACATAAAACTCCATCCTGAAAACTTCTTCTGGCAAGGAATTGCAGATGGGAAATAAGAATTTAAAAGAAAGTATGTTTGAAAATAATGTATCCTGCGCCAAAAAAAAAAAGGAAAGCTATATATCTTCCGTTCTACTGGGCCGATTGACGAAATTCACCTTTCGTTTTTCAAGTCTCGAAAGTGCGGCATAGGATATGTATTAGATTTATATTTAAAACTGTTCTAATAGAGGAATTTTGACACAAAATTTGACTTCTTCTGAAATGACACGCCAATTTTTTTTTCATATTTCGATTCTACGACACACAAAAGTTTTAAGTTTTAAGTTTTGTAAAAATCTCACGAATAGTTTTTAAAAAATTAGCTTTCAAACTTTCAGCTCCTCAATGTTAATTGAATTTGGTATATATGTATTAATCACTCTTTTTTTATTAAACTTATTTGATTCTTCTTTTCACATTTCGAACTCTAGGTTCATTCCAAATAAAATTCGCTCATTTTTTATGATTTTTTTTTAATTTGTATTTTTAAATAATTTTTATAACTTTTTCGAAAAAAATTTTGAATTGTGATCTATAAAATTTTTATCATCATCTTAAAATAGATGTATTTCTAAGCATACTCGCAAAAAATTAGAGTTTTTTACTTAAAATTTCTAAAAACACACGGGAATTTATATATAAGCGCGTTTTGAAACTTGGCATATTTGTTGAAAGCGAGAAAACATCAAATGTGGTTTAGGCACTTTGTTAAATGTATTTGAAATTAGGAACGATGTGGCTTTTTTTCTCTCATGCACGATGTAAAAAGGGAAAGGAAAATAGGTTTGCTATATATTAAGAAGTTTGCCAAGGGAATTATTCTTGCCGTAAACTGAACAAAATTGCGCCCAGATAATTTTTTCTAATTTCTCCGTGAATTTCGCACCAAATGTTGCAGAATCGAATATTTAGACATAATTTGATTCATAGAATAGAAATATGGAAAAAAATTGGCATGTCATTTCAGTAAAAGTCCGATTTTGTGTCAAAATATCTATATTAGAACAATGCTATATATAAATCTAATATCTATCCGAAGTCGCTCTTTTTCGAGACATGAAAAACGCAAATTGAATTTCGTCAATCGGCCCAGTAGAACGAGAGAAAAGAACTTGTCATTTTTTTTCCGCATCTTTTACAAACCTTCACAAACAAATGTCACACATAATAACTAACGACCTGTATACAAATATTCTTCAGCCCCGGATTTCGCATATCTTACTCATACTTTTGAATATAGGTGTTGTACTCTAGAACTCTATTTCATATCGTCTCGGCAAATAAAATTAAATTGACAAACATTTATATACAAAACAGAGCATCCAGTAAAATGCAGTTGCAGGCTCAGAAAAATACTGAGAGAAAAGATACAGGCCAATGCAAAAATTAAAAATTTTGCAAAAACAACAACTTTATGCTTTTCGTAAATTAAGCAAGCTTGTAATTTAGACGAAACATATAGTTGCTATATTTGCCTAATTTTTAAGTCAGAAAAATGCGTATTTTAAAATTTCCGAAAATTCATTAAGTTGACGGGAAATCGTCAGATAGCTCCATCTTAGACATAAAAGTCTGGCTCCAAGACGTCGGTTCTCCTTAAAGTCTTTGCACAATACCAACCTGCATATTCACAGAATTATAAAAGCTGCAAATGATAAGATAAGTTAACACGTAAAGCATTCATATATACTACAGTAATTAAGGAAAATATACAATAAATAAACATAAAATTGCAATAAAATAATGCACAAAATAAATACATAAATAAAAACGACTGCAAAAAAACACAAAACAGATAAAAGCTAATATGCATTTAAATGGAAAAAAATACAAATTGACAACAAAAGTTATTTGCATAAAATTACTATATAACCCATTTCTAATAAATTTTAATTAGAATTCTAATTAGAATTGCGTTAATAAATATAACGCAATTCTAATAAATTCCGTATGCAGCAGGCACAGAATATTACTAAATCTCTTAACACAATTTACTACCATTATATGTATCCGCTCGCAAAATAAAAATAAAAAAAGTACTCATGTAAAGCAGTCGTGCTGACTACAGTAATTAAACGTAATATACAATAAACAATTAGTACAAAAATGTCTGAAATGTTTCAAATTTTATATTACGCCCAAAGAGACGCTTTCGTCATTTACACACACATATACGTTTCGAGAGCAGCCCTTTGGGCTCAAAATATTTAAAAATAGCATATCTTTAGATTTTCCGATATACACTCTCGCGCTGGAGATACAATTTTCAGGGGCTTTATCCCTGAAGGACTCATGTTTTCGTTTTGTAATTCTGCGTCGGAAACATTAAATGTCGCTTCACTTTTCAAACTGATGCCACCAAATATCGCAACCTGTATTCCTGTATTATATTTAAAGAAATTAAATAATGAAGAATGGGCATAAATGCATGTATGTTTCTCGCATTGTGATAAAACGACGGTACCTAGAGCCATCGAATTTTGAATGACATAATCCTGCTGCGAATATGGGCCTCTGGAAGCCCAAATTGAAATTTGGAATTTTTTTTATTATCCATTTCATATTTTGTAAACCTTTAACGAATTTTTGATTAATAAACTCAAAGATTTCAAAGCGAGCAATGGCAACGTTGTACAGAAAAAGCATTTTTATCTGCAGCGCGTGAGACTATGTATAGGAAATTCTAAACATATGTTCAGATTAAAATTATTTTACGGTATTCCTCTTGAACTGAATTTTATGGTTTAAGTGCGAAGAACATGATATTTAATAAATAAAGATAACACCCAAAATGTTAAAAAAAGCCCCTTTAAAAGCAATTTAAAATCTGAAACCTTTCAAATTTTCTTTTTTTTTTCCCTGTACAGTGTGGCTATTGCTCGCTTTGAAATCATTGATTTTACTAATAAAAAGTTCGTTACACCATAAAGTTAAAGTTTTACGAAATATAAATAGGTAATAAAACAAATTTCATATTTGAAATTTAGAATTCCAAGTTCCCATGTTCGGGTGGAGGACTACGTTATTCAAAATAGGATGGATCTATGTACCGTTGTTTTTTCACAGTGCGAGAAACATACATATATTCATGCAGATTCTTCATTTTTTAATTTCTTTAAATATAATACAGAGCTGCAATATTTGGTGGCAAAAACATGAAAAGTGAAACGGATAGTCATAGTGAACCGACGCAAAATGCCGCTTCGAGACTAACAGTCCTTCTGGGCTAATAAACACAAAATTATAATAAAATAATGCACAAATTAAATAAATAAATAAAAATAACTGCATACAACTCAAAACAGACAACAGTTAATACGCATTTAAATACAAATATATAAAAACAGCTATTTGCATAAAATTACAACATTACGCATAATTATTTTAAATAAATTTTTTATAAAATAGTCACAGGAAATTTTCTTCCTAATCTCTTAATACAGCCTACGACTATAAGGTGTCTATATCAGCTTACCTTAATTGTATAGTCTTGTTTCTTTAAAATAAGCCTTTCAAGGCCGTTGTCAGTGTTCCCTATTTACTTTCAGGACGCGTGTTTCATTACCTAGCAGTACTTATTTTCTACCCCTTGTCCTCTCCACTAGACTGCAATTCACGTTAACATATTTTCGTGTACTTTTCATGAATCCAAACAAGTTAAAAGAAATGGAATGAAGGAAAAATTAGGCGACTGGAATCATCTGTTGCAGCGGTTGTTCCCATAGTTCTGGACAGTCTCGAAGGTGAAAGAAATCTCTGAAGTTCCTATTTTAAAATAATAGAGTACAGAATCTGAGCAATCTGTCTGTAACTAAAATCGCGATAGAAGTGAGTCGCACCACAACATAAAAAGCCCTACTCTCGGAATTTATTTACGTTTTATTTATGGTTTTATTTATGCTTCATATGACTTACAAATGACTAGAATTCTTTTGTATGAATTGTTAACAAGGAAAAAAAAATAAACGTATAATAATCAAAGTTCAGTTCAAATTAGTTCTGTAAATTTTAAAGAAACACTAAAAGATATTCTAAATAATATGTAAATTTATATTTTATACATTTTTGTACACTAGACGTTCACACGGAAACCTCTTAAAATAGCTATTATGAAAAATAAAAAATGGATTATTAATTAGCTAATGTAATTTCATTAGGTCCAGCTAGTATAATTTCATAAAAATGTTTAATAACTTTAAAAGCAAATCAAAACTATTAATTTTCTGTTATATTAATTTAATCAGTCATTGCATTCTAATGATTCTAGACTTTAGATGAGAATTTCTATAATATGAGAATTACATGACAATTACATTTAAATACCTCCTTAAAAGGCTGGAAGTAACAAAACAGTTTTAAAGTATTTCATCTTTCAGTGCACAAAAGCATCTTAATTATTTAACAATTATACGAAGTTTAAAATATGGATCAGCTTATTTCTTTCTTTCGAACTTCTCACCGATATTAAAACT
This sequence comes from Stegodyphus mimosarum, assembly GCA_000611955.2. NCBI lineage: Eukaryota > Metazoa > Arthropoda > Arachnida > Araneae > Eresidae > Stegodyphus > Stegodyphus mimosarum. The sequence continues at coordinate 109,729 of KK116615.1, forward strand.
ATTTTTGACATTATATTCTATTTTTAGTATATATTGGCAATACCGATATTAGTTCAAACTACTAGTAAGCTCCCGATTCTCTAATCAATCGAATAATGCATTAAATTAAAATGGCTAATTAATAACCTGTGTCCTGTCCAGTGTTCGACCTTTTTTTTTTCAACGCCAATATTGTCTCGATTAATTTTTTTAACGTGTTGATATTGATGGTAACTTGTCAAACGTGGGGAGAGAAGAAAAATATTTTGATCGTTCAATGGTCTCTCTCAGATTGTTTTTGTTTATTCTCATTTTCGGAAACATTACCTTTATCAGCTAGTTTCGCTCCTTAATATTCCGGCGTTAGTTATTTGGCTAACCGACGTTAAAACGCCCCATTAATGTTTTTAGTCAGCTGAAGCAGAACAATTTTGTGAAGTCTTCAATTAAGATATTTTTAATTTGAAATTTCAACTTTGTTATTAAAAATACAGTGGCAGAATTTTGTTGTATATGTACAAGTTGTGTTTTCTGCTCATTTCAAGATCAAATAAAAAATTTATATAAAAGCTTTGTAAGATGGAATGATATTTCACTTGTCAGTCTAATAGAGTCTGAAGGACATTTTAATAAATTTTATACATTTAAGACTCTATACGTATGTCTAAATTTTCAAATTCCATGCTTTACTGAAAATTCAGACTTCATCCTCTGCTTTGCTGTCGAAAAATCTCGAAATACTTCAGGATTTTAACTGGGAGTACGTAAGTTGGCTTTCAGACTTTAAATGTGATATTTGCCAAATGTTTCCGTTCCATTATTTAACATTTATAATTCTTGGTATCAAGTAGTATTTCTTTCCATATAAAAATGCTTAGACATATGAAGCAACATACTTTCTCACTTCCAAATTCAAAATATTTTTACACCCACTCCCACTCTTTTTACACAAGCAATGTGCGAAAGTCAACAAAGTAAAAATATATTCTGCATATCTAGTATATTTATACATAAGTCAAACATCCTGATTTGATTGAGCAGAGAAATTTTGAGAGGCTTCTGAAATTTCATTTTGAAAATAACAAATAACAGTTGTTTCAATTTTCAAGAAAAATTTTGCATTCGCTTTGAGTTAATGTCCAATATAAAAATGTATTTATGTATTAAAAAGAGACTGGTAATCTTAAGGGCGAAATTCATTTACGTAAGTATATTATAAGCTAAACGAGCTGCTTAGAAAGCTTGTATTCATCACACTTTTTACTTCCTTGTACGAAATAAAGGAAGTATTATAATCGCGAAAAATTTCGGGTATCATATTTCAATAAAAGTGTCCATTTTGACCGCTCTCGAATCCATTTTAGAGATGATTTCACGTGACATCTGTATGTACGGACAAAATAAAGGACTCTTTTTTTTTCAAAAACTACCTGTTAAATGGACTTAATAGATTCAGAAGATATTTTTAAGTGACAGCTGTACGTACGTACATATGTATATATCTCACATAACTCAAAAATGATTAGCCGTAGAACGTCGAAATTTTATATATAGGACTGCTATAACATCTGGTTGTGCATCTTACTTTTTTATTGCAGTTGGCCATACTAAAATTATATAAATATAAATATAAATATTTTCACTCAGTTTCAGTTTCTGTTATTATTATATATTGGTAAATTGTGCAGGTTTTGCCTTAAAGTGACTGAATTATGTTGTTCTGATTTTTCGGTAAGCTTTTTTATGCCTTTAATTAATCTGCATGCAATAGTTGTAAAATTATCAAAAATTTAAATGTGGCGCTGGGCCTAAAGAGGCCGCAGTTTGCTTGCATTTGAAACTCTTAGTAGAAAAGTGAATTAAGTAAATTGCTGCCACAACTTCAGTGTCTTTTTGGCCAGTAAAATAAAAGTTAATGTTCAATTTTGTGCACCAAAAATTTTGTCTTCCTGCGCGCTGGCCGGATTGCTTGTTTTTGGTAGAAACTCTAATTTTAATTGTAATTTAATTGTAAGAATTGCTTTTTTTAACTGTGTTTGGTGAATTTTTATGTATTTTTGCTTTGTCTCGAAGTCAAGTGCGTGTAATTTAATAGAAAATAAAGAAGAAGTCATGTCTTATCCACTTCAGATATTTTCATTCTTTAAACACTTCAAATTTAAAAAAAAATATCGATGTTGATTTTTTTTTATTTACAGTCGTATGTTCCTTCTTCCCTATTCCAAAAACTTAAAATAGTTGAAATTCAAAATCCTTAATATTAACTTTAATCTTTCAACAACTATCAAATCATTTTTTTTAAATATTACTATAATTTGTGAAGTTAGGCTTTCGAAATGCTCAGTAGAAAATATAAAAATGTAATTAGCATACGGAAACATTTTATAAAATAAAAAAAAGATAATTAATTACGTGAATATTTTGATTATTTTTTATCTGTAAATTTTAAAATGATAATAAAGTTACTATTTTCTTCTTATATACTTTCACTCATGTTTTTGCATATTCCTCTCTTTCAGTTATAAATCAGATCCAATAATTATTTTTCAAAAGATCCAAAAGTTTTTAATTTTCTTCAATTCCTACGAAAGACTTGATTTTTATTGGTATAATGGATAATATCACTGCTATCCTGTAGACAGAGACCCAGCAGTAATTTGGATTGCAAACTCGTTTTCCAAGAACAATAATATTCCCTCTACGTGAAATTATTTCTTCTAGGTAATAGATTATTCACATCAATTAATTAGTAACTGGTCCCTGATTCAACTTTCCCTGTGACCATAACATGCTATCGTATCGTGCGTTATTCTTTGAAGTTCTCTCTTTATTACGCATTGTGGTTACAGATTAAAATATTTCTGGAGTGTTTTTTTTTTTTTTTACCATCAGTAAAATAAAGAAAACTCGAATATGGTAGCTTTTATGATGTCATAACAAGCACAGCGGTATGTGCCAGGTAAAAAAATAAAGTTATATCTTTCTTTTCCATTAATTCCCTGCTTGACAGCTATTTGGAGTTAATCCGTACCCTCTGGACATCACCGCATCTCTTCATCTGCTTTTCATGTACTTTATCAAGATAGGATGAAAAGTATAGATTTTTTTTTTAGATTTATATCAAAGAATAATTTATTTCGGCAAACAACGTATTTGAACAAATTTGCAATTAGTAATGCCTATCGTGTCGTGTTTTTAAGATTTATTACATGCTTAAAGAAATTTAATTAATCTCAAAATATAGCTTTTTCATTTAAAGTAATCAGATGCTAAGAAACAGAATTTTCACATCTAAAGATACGTAAATCTGTAGTCATTAAAAGTTATCATTGCCAAAAAAGTTATAAAAAAATCCTCATCTTTCGAGACATAAGTTCTATACGTAGCATACTGCTTGTATGATTGAACTTCAGTTTCACGTACATTAGTTACCTCGTTTATTAGCGTTGACTATTATATTTACTGCTTTCTATTGTTAGCAAAACAGTCAAAATGGTGGTTCAGAAACAGAGGTTCAGACTGCTGCATGCATGTATTTTTTCTGCTTCTATCTCAAACCTATCATTCTAAACCGAAAAATTATCAATATTCAAAATCTGAAGTATGGTTGTAGAGACATTAGGTTATTTCGATGTGAGGAAACTGAAGAAATCTGCAATGCCCTCGCCGGGATTCGTATACGTGTCGAGCGTGCTGACCACTATACCACGAAGGCATGCTAAGAAGGCGTGAGAAATACCTTATATACTACCCCTTTTAAAGGGCGACTTTGGATTAGGGGACCCAATCGCTAAATCCTGGTGCTGGAGAATCATCATCCCCCACCTTTTTTAGTTCGGGCGCCACTGTAGAGACATTAGATACTTTTTCGACGTCAAAAAGCTGAAGAAATGAGTAGTGACCTCGCAAGGACGCGAACTACGGACTTCTCGAACACGCGCAGAGTGTGCTGAGCACTACACCACGAAGGCATGCCAAGAAGGCGGGAGAAATACCTTATAATGGTTATATCGTGGAGTCACAAACTCTTTAACTGAATCATCTCAAAGGAAGACGCACTCTAAAAGTATACCTGACCGGCTTATTTTGTAAGCAGTTATGGCATTTTCCCATATGTGCTGTCATGATGTAAGTATGCCCACCTATGAAACGAAAGCTATATAATTCGATTCCCAGGTCAGGTTAAATTATGTATAAGTGAAGAGGCACCTATTATTTACCCTCAGAACATACCTCTTGCATTATCTATCCAATTTAACATAGCCTTCCTGGGACCCACGGTGTCGATCTGTTGCCAAGGTGGATTGTTTGCTGCAAACGACATCGCAAGCTATGCAATCCCTGGCGGTGCCAGCAGTTGCCCTGTTTTATGTACGGACTTGGCAGGTGGAACATTAAACTGCTGTCTAGATTATACATTAAACACTACATATACGTCATAGATATAACAGGAATGCATTACGCTGTTGCTTAAGCTACATGTTAGCCTACGTGGTCTGGTGGGGCATGTCATTCAACTGCGTAAGAAATGATTGCATTTTCATCACAACTAGCCATTCGTTGTTTAGAAATACATAGGCTTAACCCCTTGCACTACTTGTGAGCGCTCTTTGTCCTGCTTCATGTTGTTAACTGCTTTTATTGCTTTCCTGTGGAGTGTTACGCGAAAATATTGCGTCTGTGTTTAACTGCTTTGTTTTGCTGTTACTGAAGCACTTTTTAGCACCTAATTTGCGTTTCATAGCTCTTGATTTTTGGACGCTAGAAAGTTAATAACTCTCGTAATTTTATTGCTTAAGTGCTTATTTTTGAGTGCATATCTTAGAAATGGGAATAAATCTCCTTATTATGGTTAAGAAGATAATCATTCTTAGAATAAAGGTAAAAGTCCTACCTTTTCAGTCGATCTTCTTTGTCGTTCTTCTTCAAAAGTTTATCCAGAATATTTTTATTAATTTCACACATCAGAGGCACTACTCATCTAAAAAAAAGAGAGTCTTCTAAGATAATAAGATACGTTTAATTTACATTATTAACTGATTACATACACAACACAGAAAGAAGTTACTGATTGCATCTTTCACTCAAACATCTATTACGAATTCTAAAGTTCAGTTATAGTTCTGTTTTTATTCTAGCTGCGCTCATGCGCAAATTACGTGATGTTTGGTAACAGTTTTAATAGCGACAGTTTCAACACCCCTTCTGAATTCGGCTTCTTTACAGAAAGTAACTCTGTTAACGGGCAGGAAAAAAAAGATAATGTTCGGGTTGACCTCTTTCTGCACATGCACAGGAATCTGTTGAATAGAGATTCCTTGTATAGAAGTACGTAGGAAAGGAGCGTGCACTGGGATAAACCACGTAATTTGTCTGGTAACATGAATCAGAAAGAAGTTAACTTTTGGGAAGAGGTTGTAAACTCTTCACCCTGTAGAGTCCTGCCATTGTTGTTATTTCTCTTTGGTTATATTTTGGAGTTTCAATTTCAGATGTGAAGTTGCCTGTGGAATGCTTGTTTTCATGGCATTTATTCTCTGGGCTGCCTCATTGGTTAACTCTTTGAAGGGCGGTGGTTACCTACAGAAATCAGCTTTTCTATTGAACGTCTTACTCCCTCGTGTGAGTGGTTTTCAAGACTAACCGTTCAAGAAACATAAGCCAGTAGTTGATGCAGCAATTCGTCTTCAAGAAAATAAACATCAGCTATCGACGACAACATCATGACAATGTGCATTCTGCAGCACCAAGAAAAAGCTTATAAGAACAGTGTGGGAATGCAGTACGTGCAAAGTTGTACTCTGCTTGAAAAACTGTTTCATGAGTACCATAGAGACTGATTTGTAGGAATGAGTTCTGTGGGCGGTGGTCACTGACACTAGCCACCAGAAGTGGTCAGTTTTTTCAAGCGTCTTAGACAAAATATGCGTAATTGTCGCAAATAATTATATTGTAATATCTGATATAGTAAATAAAACAAGAGTTTTGCTGAAAAAGTTAATTGCCTTTTCCTGCCCCTCAAAGAGTTAATAAGTTAGCCTTTTCATTTCCCTTATGGTCAGCATCGACTTTAATCTAAGTTACAAAGAAATGAAGTCACGCGCTGGAGGACTTGCTCAGAATTTCTTGGGCTAATAGTGATTTGTTACTTGTGTTCGCGATTACCTGCACTGTTGAGAGACAATCTGTAGAGATGCATGTCCTTGGGAAGTGTTGATGCATGCTTTCGTTGATTGCCTGTAGGATCGCGAATATTTACGATTGAAATACGCTAAATCCCTACACTGAGCTGAAATTTGAAGTCCTTTGTGTCATGATCATTGAGATAGATTTTCATGGAACATCCTTCTCTATTGTCTATGCCGGAGCCATCCGTATATCAGAAAGAATTTTTGGTATCTCTTCTGCCTTGCGTATAACGTAGTGTTATTTCTGCTAGCTGGATGTTTTTCATATGGATGGGCCGATGGAGGTGTAGGATCCGTCCAAATGCAGCTACTACCTCATTTTTTATTTTGCCATCTTTTCTTGGTTCAAGGACTGAAGTCTGTATATTCCTGCTCCGTAACCAAGAAAGCTGATACAGTGCAGCATTTGAGGTTGTTCTATAAGCTCGAGAATAATTCAAAAGAAAGGGCATTTGGATTGATTGGATTTTCTTTTGTTTTCGCACCGTCATCGGAGATATCCATATCGCTGTACCACAGAGGACTATTCTTATCTCGAAGTTAAGTGGTTAACACATTGATCTGGAAATTGGAAGTTCTGTATTTCCAATCTCGGCGATGTCGTACTTGTTTTGTCATGTTTCTGACTTCCTAAAACCTAACAGTTTCTATGAACTTAGGTTGTAGATGCAATGCAATAACAACGTTAGTCTGCAGTTTCCCTTTATTATTAACATGGCTATAAGTTTCAGTAGTATTCTTTTACTCTAGTATATGTAATGATTTTATTTTCTCAAATTCTTTATCTACTCAAAATTCTGAAAAGAAATAATTAATTTATTCCTCAAATTTCGAAAGCGTTTTCAGAAACTGGTGTTTTTAAAAGAATGTTTAGTTTAGAAAGAACTATTTTAAGAAAAGAACAAAATGAATAAGACCACTATCATACCAGATGAAGATAGATTGCTGTAATACTAGATTGCTGTAAAGTTTTTTGATTCTTTCAACAAAAATAGAAAAAAAAGAAAATAATATTACTTATTTTACAAACATAGACAATTTTTATTTAGTTAGCTATTCAGTACGCCTACAACAATACCGGCTTTTGCGCTCAACAAATCTTGAATTAAGACATAAAATGAAAATTCAGAAATGGAGAAGTTTTTTCAGTTTCTAATCGATCTCCGTTTATTGTAACAGTGCATTTTCAGCATTTCCCAGAGCCAACTTTAATGTGTTTCTGCTTTAGAAGTTTCTCTCCCATTACAGCCACACGTTATTATCTAACAAAACTAATAATCACGATAACAATCTTTGAAAGATAAGATAAATATAGATATATAACTTCAAAACGCGTAAGCCTTTTATATTTCGTTATACTTGTTAACAATATCATCTCTTTTACAATTGTGTGTGGTATAGGATAGATTAGCTTTCAGATATCCGCAGCTTGCTATTTCTTGATAATTTGTTCCATGAAACGAAAAGAAAATTCGCCCCCTCCCCCACCCCCCCCCCCCCCAC
>KK116615.1:117441-127962 GCA_000611955.2 Stegodyphus mimosarum
TTTCAATTCCCAAAGTGTAAATTATCGTCTGCTACTTGACAATTTTGTTTTCATGAAAAATGGCACTTTTAAAGAAGAAGACCATGTTTGTGCTCTTTCGGAAAAATTTATTCGTATTTAGTTATTAGAAAGTGCTGTGAAAACCATAATATTTTGGTATGTAAAGCAACGATAGATAATATTGACAATAAGAAAGGGAAAAAACGTCAAAGCTTGGGTTTAAGAGGAAATACTGTTCAAAATACATATCCAAAGAAGAAACGGAATGTTTCAAGTGTTCCAAAGGAAAAAACTTTAATGTTAAAAAAATTCTGTGATGTCGAAGGATTAAATAATCATTCAAATTTTTAGTGTCAACTGTAAAAAACGTGGTTAATGCTGGTTTCAATCTTAAAAAGGGGAAAGAACATAATGTGCATCATCTTTCTTCACGATATATCGCCGAACGCTCTACAGAATTTTTTATGAGAAACATTTATCCGGACAAAAATGAAAAAATGTTGTCACAACAGACGAATCTTGGGTGGACTTAAATTACTGTAACAAAAAAAAAACCATTTATTATCAACAATGAGCTGAAAAAGTCTTAAAACATGGTTCAAGGAACTTAAAGAAAGTTTTTCAAAGAAATTTATGATTGTTCCTAGTTTTTCATATAATGGCAAATTAAAAATAAAGAGAAGATTCCAAGAAAAATTGAGATGAAATCGACATATTATCAAAAGCATATTTTATGTTCAGTTTTTAAATATGAAATACCTTCACTTTACACAGAGTGTGATCAATCAGTAGGACTACATCAAGACAAAGCAGAGACATGTCAAAATCTACTATTAACTTAGTGGGAAAAAATATAACAAGAAACGGATATCGAAGCAATACTCTTCACTCATATCAATACTAAATCTTCTGCTTTATCACCAATGTATTTTTGTGCATTTGGACTTTTAAAAAGCGGGTTGTCGAAATGGCGACCTCGAACCTCCTTAGAATTTGGAAAGATATTTGAGAGCTATGGGATGAAATACCTCTTGTCTATACTACAAAAGGCTTTATTGTCTTGGTAATTACGGTGTAGAAAGATAGTGAAGAATAAGGGTTATCAAATGGAACATTTAAAACACAAACATTTCAAGAAAAATGTTTATGTAAATACTATAAAAATCGTCAAAAAATATGCAAACAGTCTCTGTATATTTTCTGTATTCTTTACAATAATCACAAGGAAAGTTTAGAACTTTCATTTCGAGACATTTTGCATGAGTCGCCAGTAATTTCCAGTCAATGCTTAATTTCTAAAATCAGAAGTTTCCAGGCTCCATGAAGACTACTAAGGTAAAAGGAAACAAATAAATCAAATAATAATGAATGTGACAGTAAATAATCAATAATTAATAAACAAAAATTTTTAAAAATAAATCCAATTTAAGAATTAAATAAAAATACTTATAAAATAATATAAATTAATAATAATTTAAGGGAATAATTTATTAAATTAATAATTAAATTAAAAATAAATTATACTAATACAAACTAAGTTATTCATGACACAAGGCACTGTGCACCGAAGTTAAAAGAAATTATAAACTTTTTTTTCTCCCATCAAGATCACTTTAATGAGAAAGATAGCGGTATTAAAAAAGAATGAGGTTTCTGGTATTTAAAGTATGTACGGAGCATCTTTGGAAAATGCCAAGAAGAATATTCTTCTAATCAAAAAAAGTTAAGAAGGATTAAAGAATCAGTTAAAATTATGATGTATATTACATGTCTTTAATACTTTGAAGAGATAAATAGTGGCACTAATTAAAGAAGGATGAAGTCTTAAACATTAAGAGAATAAATATGTTATCTTTGAAGAGCAAAAAGGGAAAGTCTACAAATTAAAAGAAGTTAAAAAAGCAAATCTTAAAAATTAACTAAAGGATTATGATTACATTTATGTAAATTGAATATTTCTAAAAATGTCTAAACGAGAAAATATAGGTTTCCTAAAGCAATTCATCAATCTAAGCAAAGCTATTGAAATGAATGTTACAACAGTATTACTAAAAATATATAAAAATTGTAATAAAATATAAATTTTAAAATTCAACCTTAGTTTTGGCTTCATTTTAGGAAACTAAAGGATTAAAGCTTTCCTATTAAAGTACAGTGCAGCCCTTCTTTGAAAGATGAGAAAATTATTCCTTATTAAAACATGCAATTGATCACTTAATGTTGGCAGTATTATTTGGCCAAGTAAATAAGCAATTAAAGTAATTAGTAATTAGTCCCGCCTAGGAAAGAATCATTTAAAACTGTATATTGGAGAAATGTATGATTTTGCCGCCAGTAGCAAAAACGTGAGAAATTTATAAAAACGAAATGTTGTTTAAAAGGTTACAAAATTAACTCTGATTCTTCAATATACGTGACTTATGCAAGGTTCGTTTAAAATTTTGGCAATCTTTTCTTGTCTGGAATTTTAGTAGTTCATACACACTGCCGGCTTAGAGGCGTTTATAGAAGGATAAATTTGATTTTTTCAATAGTTTCATTTTCTGGGTAAAATATTTATTTCCTTATTCAGCATTATTAGCTCCATAAATTGATATTTTTTTTACTTTGAGGGGATTTTCATTTCTCAAAACGTTAGTTATTATACTTCACTTAAACGAGCCAGCACTTGTTTTAAGATTTATATAATATGTCTTTATACAAGTTAATTTTCAATTTTGGAAAATTTAATTGTTTATTTAATTCTTTAAAATATCTCTGTATAGTAATTGTTTCATCTTTAGCCTTTTTATCTCTTTTGATTATTTTAAAATAATTTTGTTGCATTTATGCATAAATTTTGTACTCTTGGAGGGCGAAAACATGTTGAGATAATGAATTTTATGAGACTATTAAATTACTTTTGTAAAGGAAATTGTATTATTTTAAGGCCGTTTTAGGTCTCAGTGAATTCATTTGAATGAAACATGTTTTTTGTTACTCGTTTATCATCTTGCTTTAAGGCTTCAAAACACTTTTTCCTTGACAAATTCTGTTTGAAACGTTAAACAAAGGAGATTAATATTTTCAGTTTGGTATTTTCTTTGTCTTTTTCCAGCTTAATATGTTTCATGGAGAGAATGGGCTTAGCCTTCAAATATTTAAAGCGGCATTTTCTTTTTCGTTTCCGATTTTTGAAATTCTGATTTATAAATGTAATATATACATACTAAGCCTGTCCGCACTTTTTAGACGACTTTTATTGTATTACAGAAATATTTTACCTAACTTTTTTGTGTTTTAAATATTCCATTTGATATTCCTTATTCTTTACTATCTTTTTACTCCGCTTTTTAAAAGTCCAAAAGCCCAGAAATCCGTGGATGATACATCCGGAGATTTAGTAGTGATATGAGTGAAAGATATGGTCTTGATCCACGTTTCTTGTTTCCTTTTTTCCAGGAAATTAACAATGGATTTTGACTTCCGGCTGCTTGCTTTGTCTTGATGCAGTTCTATTGATTGATGGCACTGTGGGTAAAGAGAAGGTATTTAATATTTAAAAACTGGATATAAAATATGTTCCTGATAATATCTGAAGATGACCTTAATAGTTTTCTGCACGCTCTTTAATTTTTATTTGTCATTCTATCAAAACTCAGCAACGATTATAAATCCGTTCAAAAAACTTACTTTAGTTTCTTTGAACCATGTTTTAAGATTGTTTTCTTCTGTTTGATGATAATAATTGGGTCTCTTTTATTGCGATCATTTAACTACAGCCCATATTCGTCTATTGTGACAATATTTTTTTCATTTTTGTCCGAATAAGCTTCTCATACAAAATTCTGCTTTCGAAGGTACGTCGTGGAGAAAGACGATGCGCATTACGTTTTTTCTCCTTTTTAAGATTCAAATAAGCATAATCATTTTGCTCACAGTTGCCACTGAGCATTTTAATGATTATGCATTTATCCTTTGACTTCGAAGAGTTTCTTTTAACATTAAAGTTCCTGTCTTTGCAACATGCGAAATATTCCGTTTCTTTCTTGGATATGTATTTTGAACAATTTTAGTCCTTGATGCCAAATTTTGAAATATTTTTCACTTATTATTGATAATATTATCTATTGTTGCTTTAGATACAAAAAACATGACTTTCACAGCATTTTTAAACAACTAAATACGAATAATTTTCTTCAGGAAGAGCACAAACATAGCTTTCCGTCCATTGCTTCTTTAAAAGCGCCATTTTGCATGGAAACAAAATTACCAAATAGCAGACGATAATTTACACTTTCAAATATATAGGTAAAATAGTTTCCAAACAAGCGATTTTTTATAGCAAAGTAAAGTCTTTTAAAAATGTGCGCACAACCTCTATATATGTACATGTAAATATATACTATAATAAACAATGTAAGATATATATGTAAACAACGAGAGAAAATGCAATAAAGAAGTTAAAATTAGAATATGTTGAAAATTACGAAAGTTAACAAAGTTGAAAATTACGGAAGTTAAAAATTATATCTAAATTGAAATATAAACTATAAAAGTTAGTAATACAATTAGATTACGGAAAACTTTATTGTTAGTTTTATTATTTATGTATTCGATTTTCAGGTCTTCGTCTATGATAGAGATCTTAATGTAACAGATGGAGTTTGTAATTTTTCGAGGAATCTAGTTCTGCTAAATAATAACGGTGAAGCGAGTGTTACAACATACATGACTATTAATTAACAACCAAGTGCTGCCATTGATGAATTAAAAATAATATAGCAAATAAAAATATATGCTCTTAATTAATTGTTGATTTCTACTTAAAATAATACATAATTTTTTTTTAATCTGAAAGCTTTCAGATTTTACATTACGTCCAAAGGTAGAGGGGGGGTTAACGCTTTTCTGTTACCTTCATTTATTAAATATTTTCTTCGCACTTAAACCACAAAATTCAATTCAACAGCATTCAATACTGCAAAATAATTTTAAAATGAGCATATCTTTAGAATTTCCGATACACAGTCTCGCGCATTGGAGATTAAAAAAAAAATTCGCTCAGTGTTGCCATTGCTCGCTTTGAAATCCTTGAGTTTCTTAATCAAAAATTCGTTAAAGTGTTACAAAATATGAAATCGGTTATAAAACAAATTCCAAATTTGGGCTTCGAGTTGCCAATATTTGGAGGAGAAATACGTTATTCAAAATTTGATGGCGCTAAGTATCGCTGTTTCCTCACAATGCGAGAAACATATATTCAGACTCTTCAGTATTTAATTTCTTTTAAATATAGTGCAGGGCAATACTATTTGGTGGCAACAGTTTGAAAAGCGATACAGACATTTATAGTGAATCGATGCAAAATGCCAAAGCGAGATTAATAGCCCTTCTGAGCTAACGCAACTTTAGGTTAATAATATTAATAATAACTTTTACACAATAAAATTTAATTAAAATTGCTAATCTTTCCTTCGAATGTAATGTGTTCGCTTCTGCAAATACTTCGGCATGTTTCAGTTTAGAGGTAAACTAAGTACAAAATTAAATTATAGTTTTTTTACGAGTCAGTAAATCATTGTATAATATTACTGTAAAATGACTGGTCATCTTAACTGTATAGATTTTATATGCTAAAATATTTTGAAAATTTCCGTTTGTAAAACATTTTCGCTGATTTGTATACATTTTGTATATGATTTAGAATAGAATATTGCATTCGGCATTTAACACGTTTTTGAACAAAAAAAATTTTTTTTTTTAGTTTACCACGAAAAGCTCATTTACTAAAGATTAGAATCAAATTAAATGTTCCATAAAATTCCACGTATCTGTGAGCTGTAGTTCTGAGGTAGATCGAGTAGCAAAAATTCACATTTGGAGAAAAATGCATTTTCGTTTATCAAAAAATTCGATGGTAAAAAATTATTACTAGTTTTTTCATTGTTCAAATTTTCATAAAGTTTGATATTTTAAAAAAGCAAAAATCCCAAATCACCATTTTTTGAAGACTTTAAGCTTCCAACACCCCTTAATATATTATCATTCCGAATACTATTATTCAGAATAATAAATACAGTATATATAATATTATTCAGAATTATTATTCAAGTAGATAATTTTACAACGCATATTTTTGAAAATATTCCAATTATCAGAATTTTAATTTATTATGCTCAGAAAATATTATAAAACTACATTTTTTTTAACGTTTTGCAAATAGATATCTTAATATAATTTTGATGTTGTTTTTTAAGAAAGACACAGTTACTTTTTATATATTAAATTTCTGTGCACCTGGCAAACTTCTTCCCTTTCTTTCCTCTTTTTTCTGCTAATAATATCGTAATTCCACTGGTACCGAGACATACCGGCTGATTTCAATTATATCAGTTAATAAATCATCCATAATCTGCAAATATCTCATTACTCGTATTCCGCCAATTCTGAATTTGTCCTTCAAACCACTACCTAAAGAGCGATGAAAGGCCAGCAATCACAATTCTGCAACAAGACACCCTCATTATCCCAAAGGTCCATGTCCCGGAGAATAATTTCCCACGTAGATACATATACTCTGTTGCAAAATTCTTTAACATCAAAGCTACCCGCCCTCGAAAAATAAAACCTGCAACTTGGCAAAAAACAATGAAAAATAAAACGAGACAATCGAAAATCATTCTTTGAATAAAATATAAGCCTGAAAAACCGCATACCACCAAGTGAAAGTTAAAACTGACACCAGATAGCAAGCTGTCTTTTCCACCTACCTAATTAAAGCATTGCCCCAGGGTGTTTTGACAACAATCGAACGGTGTCTCCACACGATTCCTCATGGCTTCCCCTGAATCCCCCAAGAAAAAATTTCGCGTCCCTCACCGCGGAGTGCTGTCATTTTTTCCGCATTCTAAAATGTCGTCGCTATCTCGAATTTCAAAGGTATTGATAGTGCTTCTTTAACTTTTTGCTATCCTGGTAGCTATCGGCTTGATATTTTTTGTTTATGTTTTCGTTTCACGGATGGTTTAGTTTATTTACCATCGGGGACTTTGTCTGTTCTGGTGAGGGTATTTACCCGATAACAAGACACAGTCAGGGATCATTTCCATATCTGCTGTGACAACTAGATGGTCGGCTTCATTTGTCATGCCCTATGACTCTTACGATTACGAAGACCGTCATTCAACGAGTTTGGGGCTGAACAGCAATCCGTACCCATAGAATTGATGGTAAATCCTTGCCAAGCTACTTGGTTATAACTGCGCTAATATCTTCCTGGCACCAACAACGGAAGGTGGAAATCTTTGTGTAGCTTGAAAACATTTAATCTAGTTCAGGATGGAATTTATTCCCATCGGATAATTACGAACTTTAATTAAGAGCTGAATATATTGAGGATCACAGAAAGAGAATGTCCAGATTCTGAAAGGACATCCTTCAAAAACTTTCAAATATATCGAAAGGATTCAAAGGTTAAAATGTAAAGAAATGCTCGCAGATAGTTTTTGTAGGTTTCGATGTTTGCTATACTTACCCCACACCGTGTGAACCGAAGTTATTACCGATGCTGTTTCAAGTACCCTGAATAATGCAACTGTAGGCAACTGCAGTCCTTAAACGTAGCTGCTGAAGATCATAAATTTCTTCACAGTAAATAATTTTCTCAGGTAATCTCTTCAAAACAAGCTCATAGACTAATAATCGAACTCTAACTAAAAGTCATTTAGGTTTCAGAGAACAAAACTGAGGCACATGATGAATAGGACAAAACTGAATAACCTTCTCAATACATTTGCTGAGAAACTTCTCATTCAAATGTTTGCACACTTCCCTCAAAATTCTTACTGCTTCGACTTACTTTAGGGATTGATTCATTTGAGAATTCAAAAGTTGTGGACTGAAACGTTTTAGTAATCTTAGCATTCTTTTTCAGTGACTTTGTATATTAGCTTGCTTGAGAATTAGCTAAATTCGAAATTTGGATTATAACTTCTGAATTATAATAGCATTTAGTGTAATTAAATTTAGAAAAATAGCTGTATCCCTGCTTTTGGTAAAATGTGGAAGACATTCACCCTTTCAACTAATTTATTTTGAGTGACATTATTTGCCACTTCAGTTGAAGGTATTTCTAAATTGCTTGAAATAATGATGATTAATGTGTAGATTTTCTGATCTCTGAAGCCAAAATTATTATCTGAACTAGCAATAAAGTAAGATTATTTGCGGAGTTATAAACTGATAGTGAAACTTAGTGCACTTATTTCCCAATTTTTTGGTCTTAAACCTTTTAAATGGCTTTAGGTTTTTCTTTCTGGGATTGCACGATGTCATTTAAATAAAAATTTTATATAAGTCGCTGAAACTGAACTAATTAAATTTATTTCAAGTTGTTCAATTACAAGACAGTGCATCTACAGCACAAATAACTAACTACACAACAAATGTCTTGGTTAGAAATAATGAAAAATCCCTGTATGACAAACACTCACCACTTTGAGAATTTTCATTTTACGAACTTTCGCTGATATGAACAAACCTGTCCTCAAAGAGTGAAATTTAGGTATTTTTCCGTTATGCATCTGCCACGCATTTTTGTGCGTATGTGTGTGAATCGACAAATAGCTTGGTCCCTAGATGGTGCAATCATTGGATCATGGGATGTCCTTGCCTTCTCTTTCACAGGCGCGAACAAGCGTGGCAAACGTAATGGAAATTTTTTTCGGAACAGAAGAGGTAATGAACAAACGGAATATAGTGAACGAGGTTATATGATGCGTATAGCTTATGTTACGAAGGTTGTGGAGGCAAAGTGATCTGCGTTTTTTTTAACGCTACTGTCAGTCATTGCGCGTATAGTGAAGTGATACATATAGTGAAGAGTACATCAGTTATTTTGATCTTGAAATGCACGTTGAATTAAAAATGATTGATGAAAAGAGAAAATTAAGCTGGGTAGCAAGAGTGCAAAAATCTGACAAGCCATCCCGTTTGAAACAGAAGTTGTGGTAGTAAAAAGACTTGAAATTAGTAAATAAATGATGAACGTCACCCGTTCGAAAGGTATAAATTGCTCGATAATCTTAACAAATCTTAGTTAGGAAAGTCGGAAACTTGAATATATTAAAGGTGGAGTATCGATGCAATCAACACTTATCAGTTTAGAAAGAAATAAAGTAATGCAGGAACTAGAAAAATTGTTTTCGATGCGGCTAAAGCATCAAACTCTCAACCGCGTGACTCTCAGTTTTGCCCTCATTAAAAAAAAATTGCAGCACTTATTTGAAAATATAAAAGCAAAATATAGTTCAGCTTTTGCTAATGAAACTTTCAATGCCAATCGTGGGCGGTTTGATATATTCAAGAAAAGCTGTCGTCTAGTTCACTTTGCCTTAAATGGAGAAGTTTCAAGTGCTAATATGGTTACTTTTGAAAATTATTGGAATTGGTGATCGTACTCCACAGAAAAAAATTAGTGTGGATAAGAAATGTCAGAAAATGTCAGAAAAGCTTGTATTAGTCAAGAAAAGAAATGATACCTGGGTTTAAAGCAAAAAAGAATAGACTAACGTTATTGTGAAGAGGAAATGCTGCTAGAGATTTTAAACTGAAACTCTTGTTAGTTTAACTTGTCGCTAATTCTAGGGTCGTCACCTATTCTCAGAAGCAAAATCGTACTGTCAGAAGAAAATGATTCCTTTTAAGACTCTTTTGACCTTAGGTAAAACCTTTGGCCATCCACCAAACTTAAGTGATTTATATTCCAATGTTAAAGCTATGTTTTTACTACCTAACACAACATTGAGCATATAGCCAATGGACCAGGGTTTGATTGTCAAATTTAAAAAGTATTATACATGCCGTATGTATTGCCAGTTACTTAAAGACATTAATAAAAGACCTGATATTATTTTATGCTACTTTTGGGAGGAATGCGATATTTGTAATTGAAGTCCTTGTGAGTTTTGTCGATATTAGTATGCAACTTGATCTAAACCTGCAGGAGGAGAATTTCGAAGACTTGTTAAACTCACACTGAGCAGAAATTACTAATGGAAACCTGATGAGTCTGATGACGGAGAGTATGAAAGAGAGGAGGAGAAAGAGCTTTTCCTGTTTAAAACAGATGATACAAAGTGAATGGTAGGCGCATTTTTCAAGTTTAAAATATATCTCACATTTTTTTAGAAAGCCAAGACCGAAATTCTGAGAATAAAATCTTCTGTGCACGATGCCATACAGTGCTACGGTCTTAGTTTCAATGAAAGAAAAGGAAATCTATTCACACAAGTTCATACACGTTATAATAATTTGGTGGCAGCAGGTATGATGAAAATCCACGAAGCAGTTTTAGTTTGATCATCGAACGAGAACTCTTGTGCTTAACAAAGAAAGAATACGGACGTCAGTCCGGGTGAAAAAAAGGACCGTCAGGCTCCGAAATTCAACTCCGCGCTTTTCTAAAGAAGATTCCAGACGTCAGTCCGGGAGAAAGAGAGGACCGTCAGGCTCCGAACTTCAGCTTTGTGTTTTTAAGTT
>KK116615.1:129128-149700 GCA_000611955.2 Stegodyphus mimosarum
TGAGGTTATTAAAAGTAGCAATTTGGAAGAATTATTAGAACCTACTCAAAGAGATCAATTGCAGAGGTTATTAAATAAATATTCGCAAAGTTTTTCTAACGAGCCGGGAATGACAGACCTCGTAGAACATGATATTGAAGTTATCAGTAATAAGCCGGTACGATCTAAGCCGTATCGAATGTCACATCGACAAAATGAAAATTTTAAAAAAGAAATTCAACGAATGCTTGACCTAAAAATTATTGAGGTGGGGGAATCAGACTACACTTCTCCTATGATTCTCGTAGAAGCTCCAAATAAGGACCCTCGACCTTGTGTGGATTACCGACGATTAAACGAAATCACTCGTACCCAGTTCTATCCCTTACCCAATATAGAAGAACTGGTAGAAGAAGTGGTAGAAGAAGTTGCTTCTGCAAAATATATCACGGTTATAGATTTAGCTAAGGGATATTGGCAAATACCCTTAAGCCCTAATGCTCAAAGATATGCCGCATTTGTAACCAGTTTCGGCACTTACAGGCCATTACGGTTAAGTTTTGGTTTAAAAAACGCTCCTTATTTTTTTTCCAAGATGATGCAAGAGGTATTAAATGGATGCGAAGAATTTGCAGTTCCCTACCTGGATGATGTGGCTATTTTTTCAAAAACCTGGGAATGTCATCTCAAGCATCTGGAAATTGTGCTGAAACGTATAAGTAGAGCGAAATTGACCATTAAACCTTCAAAATGTCGTTTTGCTCAAAAACATGTCCTTTATTTGGGCCATGTTGTAGGCCAAGGGTACCGGAAACCGTCGGAAATTAAGACCAAAGCTATAAGAGATTTCCCAACACCCAAGACTAAAACGGATATAAGAGCATTTCTGGGATTAGCGGGCTACTATAGCCGTTATATTCCGATGTACTCAGCAATCGCCGCTCCGTTGACGGATCTTTTAAAAGGAAAATCAGTAAAGGGTGATATTCTGTGGAATGCTGAGAGCGAAAGGGCTTTCACGGAATTAAAAGAGAAATTAACAAGTTACCCAGTTTTATATGCACCCGATTTTACTCTTCCCTTTATTCTACAAACCGACGCATCTGATTATGGTATGGGAGTTGTATTAACACAGCTCACTAGTAACGGAGAAGAACATCCCATTATATTTCTGAGCAAGAAATTCTCCGAGGTAGAGAAAAAGTACTGCACCACTGAAAAGGAATGCGCCAGCATAGTGTTTGGTATAAAGAAACTTCACTATTATCTAGACGGGCAAGACTTTATTGTGCAAACTGATCATAATCCTCTAACTTGGTTACGAACTAATGCCAGTAATAATCCTCGCTTAATGCGTTGGGCTCTGGCTCTTCAGCCATACAATTTCACAATTATTCATCGTTCGGGGAAACTCAATAAAAATGCTGATGCTCTAAGCCGAAAAACTTGATATTATATTGATTTTATATTTTTTACTGTCTTGTATGGTTCTTCTGTAAATCTATATAAGTAAAAGAATGCATATTGTGTAATATTTGTCTAAAAAGGGGTAAGCTCTGTTTTGTCTGAATGTAATTAGTCATTAGTATTTTTTGTACACTAAGTATGTTATATTATTTGTACACTGCCCTCAATATAATTTCATGTTTAATCCATGGTACTTACACCTGTTTGATGTAAAAATGTGTGTTTACTATAATTTATTTTATTAACAATATGGTGAACTCTAATGGTGGTAATTATGGTCCAGAAGCCCCCCCCCCTCGGAGAGGGAAGGAAGCTGTGACAAACTGTAACAGCAAATGAATCATTAGGAAAATAACCAGCTGGATATTATTAGAGACTTCCTGTTTCCGACTAACTTAAAGAAACTCATTTTTAGAGCCAGGGGGTAAGCGATTCGGCCAGGAAGAATGTCCTGAAGGCTAATGGGTCTTTATCCCCTAATGCTTTTATGATGCCGACTTGTTCACGGCTGTTCGCTGTTCTTTTGTGAGAAGAGACGAAGCAGTGGAGCTGAATGGACATGTAGTCAGAGAACTCTGTGGGAAACTCGCTTTTTCCCTTCTGTAAGATATAGCAATGTAACGGTTTACGCTATTCATCCATTATTTAATCAAGAATGAATTTGTTGTTGAGTTTTAAATAAATTTTAAAAAGACAATCCTGTCTTGCTATTTTTCCATAAGAGCTCGGAAACATTACAACGTATTCTCTTAAGAAAGCCACTTCAGAAATCGGTGTTGCTGGCCCATCTAACATGTTAACGCCTTCCATCTTTCGTACTGCCTCCTTATCACAATTCTCTTTTTACTTGTCCATGAATCTTCAGAGGATGAGTCAGACGCTGAATCCCCCTTACATGTAAGTATGTACTAGCTTCCTCCTCACTTCATCTACAAGTACCTGAAAGACAACAATCCAAGATAAGTATTGCCTAGTGAAGTAATTCTTATGACTTATGTATTATTTTTTATTTGTAATGTACTGTGCTCAAAATTTAAAAAGATGATTTGCTATTATGTTTATTTGTTTATTATTCTTATTCTTATTTGTTTTATTTTTAATTGTTTATTCGGTAGTATTTATGGCTCTTATCTGACGAACAATGTGAAGAGATATAGAAAGCCAACCTAGTAACATTTTACGAGCACTGTTATGAAACATTCGTTCGGAATGTGACTCTTTCGTAAAGTGAGGAGCGTCTGTATTCTGTTCTTCCTAGCTTTGATATGTTTGTAATGGCTCAATTAAAACATGAATTACCCAGATCTTCTGCTATTTGCAACCTACTCATAATTTAACGTGAATACGAAGTGTCGTTTGAATCGATATGTCGCCCAGACGCTGTCTAGGATTGAATGCAGTTCGAAAGTTACTATCTGGAAAAGTGAGTGCAAATAAAAAATTGATTAAAAGCCAGCAAATTTTAAAGTTTGCTACCGGAAGACCATATATATTTTTTTATAATTGTTACTCGAACTTTAATGGTTAGACATGTAATAGAAACAGTGGGTTATCATTAGCCGTTTGAAATTTCTTTCCGTTTATGATGTGAATAATCTTGAAAACATATAAGTATCAATTAATCTGTTTCTGGGTATCGACTTAAAATGTACAGACAGAAAACATTCTTTTAAATACGTATCATTGTCAAAAATAAGGCATTGTATAATGGTCCTCTGTTTTTTCAGTCACATTGGAGAAGAACGATCCGCTGCGGAATAGATTCAAAGAACCGATTCACTTTGCTGAACGAATGATCAGCGCTCCGGCGAAAACAGAACGACAGTTCTTTAACAGTTCACCGACGGCCGTTGCTGGGAAGCGTACTAAAAATTTGATTCTTCTTAATGTAAACACGAGCAGTCTTTCCTTTATTATTTACCGGAGATATCTATGACCTAATTATTATGTGTTTAGATGTGTTATGTACGTATATATGTGCTCTTTTAGCTTGCTTGTGTTCCATTTAGTATTTAAAAAATAAAACATTAAATAAACCGACACATCTCAGCGAAACTGATCATTCCTGTTTGCAAATAGGTGGATTTTCCCCCTCATATGGCAGTGCGAGGATACGTTTAAAATACACAGATTATAGGAACTAGTTCCTCGGATTCCGGACTTGTCAGCACTCTGAAGCTAGTCGCAGATCTGGGTCCTTCGGAGTCGTGATTATTCATACTTTTCGTTGCTCCTGCTCTAGCTGCGGATCTGTTTCCGACGAAGTTTTCATTATTCGTTCTTTCAAATCTGGCTCCTACGGAGTCCGGATTATTTGATTTTTTCGCTTACCCGGAGATTTCTTTTGAGTTTCATTTCAATTATCTGAATATTGTGTCATAGTATAGCTATGTATATTATGTATTACCTTTTTATACAATATTACTGTAATATTTATGTAAAATAATAAATTAAATTTTTATTTATTTACTTATTTAACTAACGACTTGTAATCAAGAGCTGTGATTTTCTCTTTATCTTCTTTAGAATTAGTATATGTTTATAAACATAAATTTTTCCATCCAATATGTTTTTTCAACGTTGCAGAGCAAAATGTGGATCCTACTGACCTACTGAATTTGGTATTATTTTGTCAAATTAGATTTAAAAAAAAAGAAAGGAAATGTCGGTATTGCCAGCAGACAATTTCCTGTTCTTTGGGATCTGCGTCCAATCTAAAAATTTATTTTTACACTGTGTCCTGTAGTAGCAAAAAAAAAATACCAATTACACTAATAAAATAATCCAATCTTTAACAAAAGTCAGTTTTGTTTTCATTATTTTCAAATTTTTTTTATTTCAGAATTTTATTTCTGCCCTATGTAGAAAGGTCTTTTTTAGAGAATCTCAAAAGTACAGTTGAAAGAAATTAGTCTAAAGAGTGAGCGGTTTGGTTGAGTTGATTCCAGCGATCCCCCTCCTTATCCAATTCTATCTGCTTTTCCTCCATCTTTGCCTACCGCTCTTGATTTATGCCAGTTCCGAACGCATTCATCAAGGTCATTATTAGTGAGATGTGAATCGTTAAAAAGAATTGATTCGCTTCAGTGAGCAAGCATTCAGTGATCTGATCCCTTAACGGAGCTGTTTTGTCCATCTCTATATTACACTTGCTGGAATAGTTTCCGTAAATCGCATAAACATTTTCTTTTAAATGATGAATAACTCTGAAATACATGTAACTATGCTGCTGTTCTTCTGGCTATTACTCCATACTAAATCTGAACATATAAAAAAAAATTCCATTTGTACAGGTTAGTAAGAAATACGTTTCACACTTCAAAGAGCTCTAGAATGTGTTCTATTGGTGCAAATAAGGTAAAATTTGAATTTCGGATAATTCAATTGATGCGCTTGACACTTATTAAATAAAAAATAGTATGAAAATCCGCTGATACATGACGCTGTAATACACATAAAAAAATTTAATATGCTTTATAAATGTTAAATAATATAAAAAAGTAGCGTTATAAATACTCACTATGTCTCCCTTCATGTTCAACAATGTGCTGTAATCTCAGAATATATTTTTCACAGCTGACCGGAGTGAGTCTGCCGGAGTATCAAGAATATGGTCCCGAAAGAAGCTGTCCATTAGATCTGTCACAGATACTGGCCTTACGCCGTAGATATTGTCCTTAAAGAAACCCCACAATCAAAAGTCGCAGGGTAGGACGCAGTGCTGTTGGGAAATGCCGGCTATCACCCGTACGTCTGTGGAATGCTGTCTTAATTACTTTACACGACGGTCAGTGTGAGGAGGTGTGCCATGCTACATGAAAATGATGTCTTGAAGGCATCCACCTCGTTGAAGTTGTGGGATTACAAAAGTCCTCAACATATCACGATACCATTGTCCTGTGACGTAACAGGTATGAATTGCATTTGCAATTAGCTCTTCAAAACGTTTCGGTCCAATGGTAAAGGTAGCTGTAAAATCGCACTATAGTGTCACCGTTTTCAGGATGCAAGGGTTGTTCCTGAATAGCGTGAGGGTTTTCTGCTGCCCAAATTAGACAGCTGTAGGTGTTAACTTTCTTACTGAGGCAAAAGTAGGCTTCGTCAGTCCATAGAATCTTCCATGGCCAAGTGACGTCAACCACCTTTCGAGCAAGGAACTGAACTGGAAAAGTTTTAGGAACCTCTGAATCTCCGTCTACAGTAATAGCACAGGCTTGATTTTATAGGGATTAAAATTCAAAATCTGCCCTAAGATTTCTCAAACAGTGGAATATAGCATATCCAATTCACGAGAAACAACTGGCACATTCACACTATCCTGCGACCACTGACTGCTGGCTTCAACGACTGCAGTAGCCACATTTTTGACGCTAGAAGATTGAATTAGCTTTCGACTTCTGCCTGGAAGAAGAATACAATTCCGCAGCTGTTTCAAATTTCTTTATCATCTTGCGCAGAGCACTTGGAGTCATTGGACCTCTTTGTATCTGCTTCATACGACGGAATTCTTTTACAGCTGCACAGGTGTTCTGATTGTTCTTGTAGGGCAGTAGTGTATAGTGTTGTAGGCATGTAGATTATTTTACCAATAGTGTTTTTCTTACAGCGTAGGCATGATGTGCAGAGAAGCAACTAATGCTTGAGTAGAATCCTCCTTCTTTTCATCCAAAGAATAATGCTAATAGACATGCGCTGTAACGCAAATGATGTTTCACATTTTTAATATATGCAAATAAATACCATTTGTATAATAGCGCCTCGAAGTATTTTTGTACTAATATTTATTATTTAATAAATTTCAAACACATCATTTGAATTATATGTAGCTAAATATTTTTCTCATTTGGACCAATAGAACGCATTCTAGAGCCCTCTGAAGTAGGAAATTTATCTCCCGCTAACCTTGTATATACAATATTTAAATATCTTAAAACGGATCATGAAGTTCTGAAATCAGTTCTTCATCATTTCTGCATACCGTATGAAATGAATATAATCTCTTTTACTAGAAATTGTTTCTAGTGAAGAAAATGAGAAATGATATACGTATACACACTCAATTTAAAGAGTTTTTAATTTTTCTCTAAAAAATTTCTAAGATAAATTTTATTCAACAAAATAAGAGTACTACGCGGGTCATAACAAATGAGTAATAATTTGGATAATAAATGAAACTAATTCGGCCAGCCAGACGTCATTTGATCTGCATCCTTGCTCACAGCAAATTATTTATATTTGAAAATCTAAATAGATTTTACATTTAAATCACAATTTAAATCTCATAGACGTGTTTTGATTTTGTCTTAGACTGATGAACTAAATTTAAGCAAGGAATTATCTAGAATTCCAAGGGATTTATTTTCGTAGACGTAATTCGTTTTTCTGATTATTTTAGTTTCAGATCAAAATTCAGAGTTTAATCTTGACGTTCTAGATAGTTCTGTCCGATCAGAAGGTTTCCCCATTCAACAGCAAAATTACAAAAATTTTAAAGCAGCATAGTAGTGTATGTTTAGAATTCCCGATGCTGTCCTAAGTGTTGGCATAAATTTTCCCATTTTTCTCAGGCTTTTCTCAGTTCATCATCATATGAATGTTCAGTGTCCTTAACAAGATGGCTTGCAAAACGTTTTTTGTCTTTTTATTATTAACATTTTGTGTGTAAAATTTGTTAATTAAATATCATGGTCTTCGAACTTGCGCTATCTAAATTTCAATTCAACAGCAAAATCACAAAGTATTTTAAAAGAGCACACCTTTAGTATTTTCGATAGAGAGTCTTGCGCGCTGGAGGTAAAAGTATTTCATTCCGCACAATATTGAAACTACTCGCTTTTAGATCGTTGAGTTCTTCAATCAAAAATTCATTAAACTTTTGCAAAATGGGAAATATAAAATTCAAAATTCAGGCTTACAGGTGCACAGGTTTCCGGAGAGGGCAACGTTATTCAAAATCTGATGGCCCTATATATCATCGTTTTTTACAGTGCGAGGAACGTACATACATACGTGCAGATTCTTCAATATTTAATTACTTAAATCTTTAAAATACAAGGGATAATATTTAATAGCATCAATTAATTTTAAAAGTGATGCAGTCGTTCATAGTGGACGGTGCAAAATCCTATTTCGAGACTAATAGCCCATTCGGGTTAATGCCCCAATAAGACAAAAAAGAAGGAGAATAGAAAAAGAGAAACAGTAAAATCTGGGTACTTCAGATAGATTATAGTCTAACACCTCAAAATGAGTTTACCATTCAAATTTTAAAAAATTAGAAAAAGAATTAGAATCAACAAAAATGACAAATCATCGCATATTTTTTTAATCATTTTGTATACGTAGCGTATATATCAGGTTTTATTAATTACAATAAAGTTACAAGGGTTCTTAAAAATTTTCAGTTGTTATGTTACTTCATTAGGTCAAATGAGCTTCAATTTCAATCAGCTGAATGTATCGTTAAGGAAAGTAAAGCTTTTAAATTACTTGTAAGTTAATTAACCCATTATTTTATAAGGTATTTCTACCGCCTTTTTAGCATCCCTTCGTGGTGTAGTGGCCAGCATGCTCGGCGCGTATTCGAGAAGTCCGTGGTTTGAGTCCCGGCGAAAGCATTGCTCATTTTTCATATTTCTTGCTTCGAAATAACCTAATGTCTCTACAATGGAGCCCAAAATAAAAAAAAAGGTGGTGGATGATGATTCTCCACCACTAGGATCGGGCGATTGGGTCCCATAATCCCCAGTAGCCCTTTAAAAGAGACAGTATATAAAGTAGGTAGGTTACGGAGGGCGGGGACGCCTGCTGTCTAACAGAGGTAAACAGGCATGTGTCCCACGCCTTCCTCTAACTAGAGCAATAGCTCCCTGGAGCCCGCCTCCTTAACATGTCTTCGTGGTGTAGTGGTCAGCACGCGCGGCGCGTATCGAGAGGTCCGTGGTTCGAGCCCCGCGAGGGCATTGACTATTTCTTTAAGCTCCTGCTTCAAAAAATCCTAATGCCTCAACAATTTTATTATTTTAATTATTTTATCCTTTCTACTTTTGTTAGCTCTCACCAGAATGCAAATTAGGCGTGTGTACACAAGCACAAATTTCTTTAAAGTAAGGTAGAGAACTCTGGCAACGACGTTGGCGGTTTTGCAATTTCCTCTCCCTCTTCCAAAGCTCTTTTTGTTTTCTATTTAGACCAACCAGAGTATTTTTTGATACCCAATTGCTCGCGCACTTAGTTTAGAGTTGAGTTAATGCATGGTAAGCTTTTGCGTTTGTGAATCTCCAGGATTAAAATACCTTGAATTCAACTTCACATTTTATATTAACTAAAATCCCGCAAGCTGCGGGATGTATAGAAAAGTAATGAAAGACCTTATATTATAGACAGTAGCAATATTTGTCAATTAAAAAGCTCAGCGATTTCAAAGCAAAGCGTCGCAAATGTCTATCTGAAATCCTAAAGGTATGCTGTTTTGCGTTGGTTCCCTATAAACGGCGTTTTACTTTTCAAACTGTGGCCACCAAATATTAGAGCCCTGCATTATATTTAAAGAAATTAAATAATGAAGAATCTGCATGAATGCATGTTTCACGCACTGTGAAAAACAACGTTACGTAGAGATATCAAATATTAAATAACGTAGTTCTCCAACAGAATATGGGCATTTGGAAGCCCGAATTTGGAATTTCAAATTAGTTTTATTGTATGTTTCAAATTTTGTAAAACTTGTAACGAATTTTTTTTAAGAAACTCAACGATTTCAAAGCGAGCAGTGCCAACACTGTACGGCACGCACTGTGAAAAACAACGTTACGTAGAGATATCAAATATTAAATAACGTAGTTCTCCAACAGAATATGGGCATTTGGAAGCCCGAATTTGGAATTTCAAATTAGTTTTATTGTATGTTTCAAATTTTGTAAAACTTGTAACGAATTTTTTTTAAGAAACTCAACGATTTCAAAGCGAGCAGTGCCAACACTGTACGGAAAATAAAACATTTTTATCTCCAGCGCGCGAGGCTGTGTATCGGAGATTCTAAAAATATGCTGTTTAGTTGTTTTTAAATATATTGTGATATTGCTGTTGAATTGAATTTTACATGGTTTAGGTGCGAAGAACGTGATATTTAATAAATAGAGGTAACACACAAAACTTAAAAAAAAAAACCTCTTTGGGAGTAAAGTAATTCTTTTTAAATTTATTTTTAAAAAGTTCAGATTTTGTGCCAAATTAAGCAGTGACGACCAAGAAAGATTTATAAATTAGACACCGTTATTTATGCTCCTGATAGCGAGGAATTGAAAATTTCTAAACAAAGAAAAATTATTATATGCAAAAAGTAGATCAGCATTGTATCTTCAGTATTGAAATAGTTAGGAGCAAAGCGCTGGTAGCTTGATATTCAATGAAATAAATACATATTAAACAGCTAATACTCGTATTTTAAGTAAAATTGGCTCTTTTAGTTGAATGAATTTAATATGGATTTAAAAAGTATTTCCTCCAGTTTGAAAAGTACATAAACTTCATCTAATTTTCAAAGACCTTTTTCATACAGGAATTGTAAAACATTCCTATTTATTCATCATACATTGCATATTATCTTTCCTGTTAGTACTTTATAAACTTTATTCACATAATATTAAAAAAAATTATAACGTTTCTACAACCAAGCTGATCTAATTTGCATTATTCGAGGGAGAGCATACATTTTCGCTTAATAAATGTACTTCATACATTATACTTATCTTACCTACAACCTCCACACCAGGGAACAAAGTGGACGATGGTTAGTTTTTTTTTTTTTTTTTTTTTTTTTTTTATTTTATGTTCATTCAACTCTACTTTCTATCCTAAATTGCAATTTCATTTCCTTTGGCTAGTCAGGAATGAACGGACAAGCCATGTGACTACTTCAAATGCTACGGCTTTCCGTATGCAGCAGCTCCTAGCTCGCCAATTCAACAGCTTTAATTACTTTAAAAAATCTGATGTGTTCAACATAAATAAAAAATCTGATGTGCTCATTATAATAAAAAATCTGATGTCTTCGGTAAATGACTTCTTTGTACGGAATATTAAATTATAGGCATATTTTCTGCATTTCATTTAAACCTCCTTTTTCCTCGAATTTCATTGGAGATATATTTATCATTCAATTAATTCAGTTCTCACATCGCGACAAGGTAAAAATAAACAAAACGTCAAAATTTCGTTATTAAAAATTGAAAAATATAAAACACCAAATACAGTTAAAACAATTAAAGCCATTTCTACAGTCCAACAAGTTTCTACGTAAAAACAAGCAATTTGGCCAGCAGGCAAGAAGGCAGATTTTTCAGTTCACAAAACGGAAAGTTTCCTTTTGCTCCCACTCGGCAAAAAGACATTGAAGGTGCAGAAAGAATAAATTCACTATTCTGCTAAGTTTCAACTGTAAACAAATGTGGCTGCTATGGTAAAAAATAGGCTTAGCCGCGCTTAACCAACTTTTAAGTTTTTGATAATTCTACAAATATTGCATGCAGAGTAACTAAAGGCATAAAAACCTTAACCCAAAGATAATAACAACATAATTCAATCATTTTAAAGCATAAAAGTGCACAATTTACCAACATGTAAGAATGAAAAACTGAGCTCACCGAACCGACTATAAAGTAAATATATATACCAAAAGTATACTTTTGGTGCAGCCGATTGCAATCAAAAAGGGAGGTGTACAATTACATGTTATAGTAGCCATATATACAAAATTTCAACGCTCTGAGTCTACTCGTTTTTGAGTTATGCGTGATACATAAATGCATACGTACGTACAGATGCCATGAAAAAAAATTTCTTCTGAATCTATTTTTAAATTCTTTTTGAAAACTGTTTTGGAAAAAAAGTGTCCTTTACCCTGTCTTTATGTACAGATGTCAAGCAAAAACATCGATCGTTAGATTGCATTCGAAAGCAGTTAAAATGGATATATTTAAAAGGAAGTAAAAATTACAAAAACTTCGTCATTCAAATTTGAATTCAAAATAAAATTTGCTTTATTTTTAGGCTTCAATATGAAACGTTTATTTTATGCCACCTTCCGCTTTCATTCATTTTAATAAAACTTTTCATTACAATTATTGCTATTTCAATTTGCTACAGCATTTTCCCCATAAATCAGCGCAAAACGACTTTTAGAAAATCGCAGCGCTTGTGTGCAAGTACTCTCAATCCCCATATACGGTCCCCTAGTTTTTGTTTTCCAAATTCGATATTCCAATGAAAACAGTAGTGGGGGGTGAAACAGGGGAGCAGGTAGATTGTCGATGAAGGTCATCTGGAACTGTCATCTGACGTTTTGACATCCGCATTACGCATGAAAGGAATCGGGCATTTCAACACTAAAGGGGGGAGGGGGGGATAATCTATTCTTCCTCAACCCCATACTTCACCTTACGCTATCGTTATATATAGAAACATTATCTGTAATCTATCTGCTAAGATGAATGATTGTTTTAATTATGGGTTTAGTTTATCATTTTTTATCACTTCGCGTTTGCTTTAGTCTTATTTATTTTTAAATGTAAGAGAAAGTATTTATATAAAAAATTAATAAGAACAATATATAAGAAAGTTGATATCATACGCTTCTTAGATAAACACTAAAATCAAAAGTTAGATGTCTGTGATTTTAGTCATGGAAAGAATGGCACTATAAACATAAAATTTATTCATAGAGACAGAATGCAGAAATGAACATTACACACACCGTTAATAAGAGTAGGGTATACATCAGAATAAAAGAATTTTCGAATAATAAAATTTATATTCAGGCACTGAGGGTATATCCTTATTATTGGAATATTTCATTGAGACTTCAACCCTCTATTTTCGTTTATCAGATGTTGTAAAAATTGTGCATACAAAACAAATATTAATTTAAAAATCTGGTATGTGCTAAAGGAAAAAGGAATTTTTTTTTATAATTAATTAGTCTTATAATGCTTAAAAGACTAATGATCCAAATCTTGTTTATTCTCCTCAGGAATTCAAAAATTTCCTACTAATTTCCTAATCTATCTGATATTACTTATCTAATCTTATTAGATAATAATTCATCTTAATTATAAGTAAAGAATATCTTATAATAATAATTAGCAGAAAGAGTAAAGAAGTAATATTAGTAAAGGATAACTAATAAGAACAAGTAAAGAATATCTAATAAGAATAATTAATTCTTATTAACTATTCTTTACTTGTTCTTGTGATATATAATCCTATTTCTTCATTTTGCATTTCCTGTTGGCTACTTTTGGCTTCGAAAAGTAAAACTAGATAGTAACCCTCAGCTTTTTGAAAGGGATGGTCTACTTCCGAAGAAAAAATTTTGGGAGTTGGGCTGTGGGCAGACACGGGGGGAACTTTAAGGAATTTGGTGATACCGAAAACAGTATCTTTTGTAAAAAAATCTGATGTGTACACCACATGACTTCCTTGTACGGAACATTAAATTATACGCATTTTGCATTTCATTTAAACTTAATGGATTGAATAAAATCTACTTCATCAATAGCGCATAAACCACAACAGAATAAATGCACTCTTTAAAATTCACTATATTTGTTTATCAGAGCGATATTCTGGCGCTAGCTTCACTTAACAGTGTTACATCTCACTCATTTTAAATTCACAAAAATTATGTATATCAGCTGGAGAATTGCTTAATTGTTCCCACATGTTCTATACAAATACTATAATAAATCTAAAACGATGAGTAAAAGAAATTAAACAAACAAACAAAAAAAAAGAAAGAAAGAGTTTTTCACAGACGATTCTCATTCAATTAATTCAGTTCTCATTTCGCGACCAGGCAAAAATACATAAAAACTCAAAATATTTATATTAAAAATTACGAAGTAAATCTTAAACAATTATTTCCTCCGATAAATTCCAGAATGGATTTAACATGATTTAATTCGCAATAATAAAAGAAGGCGTTATCTTTGCTGTTGCGAACCTTAGTTTCTCTAGATTGGCAACAAATTCAATATTCTCCTAGTTTCAAATGTAAACAAATATGTCCGCCATGAGGAAAATCGTTAGGCTTAGCCGCACTTAAACAACTTTTAAATCGTTGATAATTCTACAAATCTTGCATGCAGATTTACTAAATGCCATTGAAAACCTTAACCGGAAGATAAGAACAATATAATTCAATCATTTCTAAAGCCAAAAATGCGCAATTTACCAACGTATGAGAATAAAAAAACTGAGCTCACTGAGCCAATTCACAGAGTGAATATACATATACATACATACATTATATGCTTTTGGTGCAACCGATTGCTACCAAAATAGGAGGTGCACATTTACATGTTATAGCAGTCCTATATACAAAATTTCAACGTTCTGAGGCTACTCGTTTTTGAGTTAGGTGAGATACATACATACGTTCGTACGTCCGTACGTACGCATAGACGCCACGAAAAAAATCTCTTCAAAATCGATTTTAAATCTGTTCTATAATTTTTTGGGAGAAAAAGAGTCCTTTCTTCTGTTCTTACGTATGAATGTCACTCAAAAACATCGTTAAATTGCATTCGATAGTGGTCAAAATAGATATTTTCATTGAAATATACTACCAGACATTTTTCGTGATTACAATACTTCCTTTTTACTTCGTACAAGGAAGTAATAAGTAAAAAACCTTTTTTTTGGAGGGCGAGGCTAAAGAAGAGAACTAAAAAATAGGATTGAATTTTAATTATTAATGTTAATATTAATAAATGTTAATATTAATATTTTATTTAGAGGTACCTGAAAATAATTAATGTAAAAATTGGATAAAAATTTCATTTTGACATACATAAAATTATCTGAATCTGTTTAAGGTTACTTAGTAGTTTCTTCTAAAATTCCTTTTGAGTAATTTCCTTCATTATTACTCTGGTGTATTATTTAAACAAAGCTTCGTTCCTGAATTTAAATACTGCAGCTTTGTAACATTTTTGTATGAAGTTATTTATTATTCGCATTTATTTTCAGTATGTTTGCATAATAAAGAAAAATTTATTTAAATTAAGCTCCTTTATATTTCATGAATAAGGTCAATCTCACGTTATTATATACTTCTAAGAGAGCGTAAAGTAAGTTTTTGAAGTTCGATAACATTTGGTTTTAAGCAAATGTTGACTTAAAGCATTCTTTTCCTGAACAATCATTCATTTCGTTTCGTGAGGATGTAAGAAATAACTGAATAAAGTATTCATTTAAATTACAGCACTTGTTTAACATGCATTCCTTTGGAGCAACATTCAATAAATGCACAAATCAACGGCATTGATTGTAATAAGTTGCGACGGAAACAACGTTTTATGTAAAATTTAATGAAAAAAAGTTTAAAGCTAATTCTGTAAACATCAGCTTAAAAATTTTGTGAAGCATTGTTTATAAAACAATTATGCTTTAAACCGAACAATTTCATTCAGTTAACAGAAGTTACAGAATATTGAATTTATTTTCAAAATACGTGTATATATTTTTAAGAAACTGCACATCAATTGAACAAAATTTTCTTTTTTTTAAAACTCCACTTTAAGGAGGAAAATGGTCTTTCTGTACTCTTTAAAGAAGAAAAAAAAGGAAAAATGAAAATTTTAGAACATATTTCTTCTCAATATTATATAACCGAACAAACTTATATTTAAAATTTACCCTCACCTAGATTTTGTTATGTTTACTTAATTTCAAAATTTAATTAAAAATTAGTACATTATTTAAAACCTCTTAACAGTACTGTTAGCAATATTTTTAAAGTGTCAAACATTTAAGACCATTTGTTAGACAAAATAGTGTCACGTTTGTATAATAAAAGTCGGCAACATCACAAAACAAACGTTCGCCAAACGATATATTGACGATATTCTATCTATGATTTTCAGATGAAGGTCTTAAAAAGATTTTGTATTTTTTCTTTATTCTTTTCATCGTGTTATCTTCTTTTATGGAATATATTCCTGATAATGTTAGCCTAATAGGTAACCCTTAAACTATTTAAAACTTATAAATGAACCTCTTATAAGTTCTTTATTTCAATACTTCGATTTAAATGTTTGTAAAGACTGTTAACACGTTGACTGCCAATTACGAGATAACTCGCAGATTGCGTTCGTTTCTAGGACGCCAACTACGAGTTATCTCGTACTATGTTTGCTTGCCTTTTTTGCGCAGCTACGATTAAACTCGGAATATGTCAGTGCTAATATCGATAGATGGCTTCTGGGAAAAGAACAAAAAATCAATGCTGGCTTGCATGAACAGAAAATTTATAAAAAAAAGAACAAAAAATATAATTATAAAAATTAATTCAAATTCAAGAAATAAAATAATATTTCATTTTTCGTGGAGCTTCTTAAAACAATCCACACAAAGGGCTGGCTTCTCTTTACAGGCTGGACAGAAATAACGCGTTCCTCTGCGTTTTTGCTTGGGTGCATACACGATATGACTTTGTCGGACGCTGTTTTTTTTTCGGTAGGTGGTAGACTCTCTAAATAGTGGAGATCTTGAAATATAATTTTTTTCGAAACTGGTTGAATCTCTTCTCCAATCAACGCGACGACGAATTCTTCTCTGAATTTTAACAGTTTTATTGTAGAAGAAATTACGTTTTGAAAACTTTTGTGAGCATTGTGTATATATATGTATTTCTATAATACGTAGTGAAACCTTTTTGGGCCATCTAATAGTCTTTCTTAGAGATAAGTAGTACGAAAGCTTTGATCTGGTCGGTCAATGCCAAATATTCCATTATTGTAATCTCGAATTATATTCGGTTTCATAGAAATTTTCCATTGCGACAGGTGCTCTGCTTGCAAATTAACTCGTTGTTGTCTTCCGCGAAGAGATTTCTGTTACAGAAGCCAACTACGAGATAATTCGTAAGACCTTAAAAAAAACACATTTTTTATGCTTTTTGATGCTAACTATGCACTAGAATTAGAGTTTTTAAAATTATAATGCGATTAAGTCAAATTGTCACTTTAGGCCAGATTTCTGAAAATGTCCGTGGCAGTCAACGTGTTAACTTTGGTTTGCATTCTATTTGTGTTAAGCAACCTATCTAACTTGTTAAATAAAGATTTCATAATTATTCTAACTTGTGATTCTTTAATAAAACTGGGCTAAATAGAAGACAGTATACTCAAACGCCTTAACTGTGTTAAATGCACGATTATATCACTATTGTCCATAAACTAGTATTTTCTTACATTCTCTTCGTTATTCATGACTTTCACGTTTGTGAATATTACCGCTAAATTTGTGAAATAATCCGAAGTGTTGACGTCAATTTGCTAATGTACTAAAGATGACCTGTTAATATTAAACATTCCAGAGAACAAAAATTATAATTAGGGTGTATAACATACACGGAAAAAAATGGCGGGAAGCACAAAGACAATATTGATCATGTGCAGCACCAATGCCAACCCCTTCCACCCCCCAAAAAAGGCACATGAAACATGTTTTAATTTGCAAATTAACTCAAACTTCTCTTTAGGCTGTAGTCTTTTCTGGGTACTAAAAGATATACACTATTTGTTACAGATATTCTGGAGATGAATGGAACGTGAATTCTAATTGATAATTTGAAAGGATTGTTTAAACAGAAATGCAGTGTCCCTGTTCTCAAAAGTCAGGAATGATCTCATTAATTGATAACCTGATAGCAACAAGACCTTAGCCTATATGAAGCTTTAAATTAATTTTATTACATTGTAGCTTAAATGAAACTGTCAGAAGTATATTTAAAATGAGTTTAGGGCAGCTTTCTGTTTGCTGGGCTCCTGTTTTCTATGATCTTATTAGGAGCTCCGAAGCCTTTGCAATCTTGCGCGACTTTGTTTATTATTTAAACTTTTATTATTATCACTATTTATATGATTGGATTTTAATCTTTTATGTGCCATTGTGTTATTTTGCTTATTGTCTATGTATGATTACGTTATGTATTGATGTATTGCATTTTCGATGCATCATTTTTCTTTTGTATCAGTACTATGTTTAAGTATTATCATTTTTACGTCCTTGTACGAAGTAAGGGAAGTGTTGTAATCACGAAAAATTCCGGGTACCATATTTAAACGAAAATATCCATTTTAACCGCTATCGAATGCAATTTAACGATGTTTTTGCGTGACATCTGTACGTACGGACAGAATAAAGCATTCCTTTTTCCCCAAACGAATTATAAAACTAATTCAAAATGGATTCAAAAGAGATTTTTTCGTGGCGTCTGTACGTACGAACGTACGTACGTATTTATCTCGCATAACTCAAAAACGAGTGACCTCAGAACATTGAAGATTGCTATGACATGTAGTTGGGCACTTAGCTTTTTGTTTCCAATCGGGCGCACCAAAAGTATATAAAGATATATATATACAAATTAACAAGCAAGAATGCAGAAGCTACAGCACACCCGAAACCTACTAAATCCTATTCGTAAAATCACGGTAGTGCCTAAGGTTATATATCAAACATAATCAAAACTTCATTATTAACAGTAAAACAATACTAAAAAGAAAAATAATATATGAGACCAAACATTGAATTTTTTTTTTTAAATTGGGAAAAGCAGAAGTTGCTAGAAAAAAGGGAGAGGTACATAAAGATCAAAATGGCAATATTCCATTGAGAGCCACATAGTATTATCTTCGGGGGAAAAGTACTCTGCAACTTCCATTGAAATATCACCTCCACGCGTTTCAACAAACGAGCAATTGAGACAAAAAACGCGTAAAATAGTTTAATGAACTTTATCAAATCATTTAATGCTAATCGAAATCGTCTCAATTGGGCCTTCCTTTTCCCTACGCCTGGAAGAAAAGTTAAAAGGAGAAGTAACATGCAACTAAATTCCAAAAAAATTTTTTATAAATAGTAACACATATAAGAAACTAGGCAACAAATACTGCAAAACTGCCTCATTACTCACAAAAAATTTTTTAAAACGTAAAGAAATTTAGAGATCTAAAAACTGTGAGAGATCTAAAACTGTGATTTGTAATAAGAAAAAAATTTTAATAAGAATTCTAGAAGGAATGAAACCTTAAAACGTTAAAAGTAATTTATAAGTCGCCTAGTAAATTTCTGAAATATTATATAATATCCAATAAACAATTAGGAAAAACATCGTAAAATGGGGGCTCCCTAGCCCAAAGTAAAATAGATTTGTTAAACTTGAATTTAATAATAAACAGCCGTTAAAAACAGCCCACTCTTTTACTCGGCTCAGTGATCTAAATTTTTTTCCTTCTATTTTGGTAAATTGTGCATTTTTTTGCTTTAAAAATGATTTAATTATGTTGTTCTTATTTTTCGGTTAAGATTTTTATGCCTTTAGTTAACCCGCATGCAATTATCAACAATTTAAAAGTTGTTTAAGTGCGGCTAAGCCTAACTTTTTGGTCATAGCAGACATATTTGTTTACATTTGAAACTTAGCTGAATAGTGAATGATGTAATTCTGCACCTTCAGTGTCTTTTTGCCGAGTGGGAAAGGGAAACTTTTAATTTTGTGCACCGAAAAATCTGCCGTCTTGCCTGCTGGCGGAAATGCTTGTTTTTGCGTAAAACTGTAATTTTAATTGTAAAAACTGTTTTTTTTTTTATTATTTGAACTGTATTTGGAGTTTTATGTTTTTCTAGATCTTTCAAATTTTAATGAAAATATTTTGAATTTTTACGTATTTTTGCCTTGCTGCGAAGTGAGAACTGAATTAATTGAGTAAGAAATACATCTCGAAAAAATGAAATTCGAAGAAATACGTTTGATTTAACGCAGGAAATATTGCGTATAATTTAATATTTTGTACAAGGAAGTCATGTGGTGTACACATAAGCTTTTTTAAAATATGGGAAGTAAATTAAAAATCTTATATATTGCAAGTGGCATCGCGTGTTATATTGGAAGTGACGTTGCAAATGGCAAGGACACGAATTTTTTGTGTAGTGAAGCAATAATACCTATTTTCATGTTATTAAACTTAACAGAAAAGTTTTTCATTTGATAATTAACCACTGAATTCCTTTAAGAGGTCTTTCATATCATAAAGCCTCGTCATTTATTTCTTTGAACAAATGAAACTTCATTTGAATGAAATGAACTTCATTTGTACAAACAAATGAAGATTATCTATTTAAAGGGAGTGATGCTATTGTAAAGGATGTTTCAAAGAGAAATAGGCTCGTAATTAAGTTGTGCTTGAGGAAGCAGCAACAACAAATACACTTAACAAATATCTTACAATAATAAAGTGTGATTTTTAGTGATACAAATACAGTCATAAAAGGTATTTGAATAGTCATAAAAGGGATAATCAAAACTGAAAATGCAAGACTCTTAAAGAAGCATAATAAAGGCACTTCACAGGTTTGATTTGAATTTTTGATTAAAAGGTACTTGAAAGTTTAAATATCAAGCAAAAGTAACAATTTCCATCTCTTGTGATTGGAGATATTATTAAAAAATCTACCATATTTTATAACATCTCTTTTTACTAATGTAATACTAATACTAATACACACATTCATAGCTCTTTACTCAATAAATGCACAAGTCTCCAAGTGCAGTTAATTTGCAGTGAAACAGTGTTATACCAATATTCTTCTCTACCAGTTGGTTTTCTTATTTGGCACAGTTTATTTTAAATGCAAGTTTTTTTTTAATTCTATATGTTTAATTTTTGGAAGAATAATTCTTAAACTTATAAAGTATTTCTCCCGCCTTCTTCGCATGCCTTCGTGGTGTAGTGGTCTGCATGCTCGACGCGTAACCGAGAGGTCCGTGGTTCGATTCCCGGCGAAGGCGTTGCTCATTTTTCAATATTCCCGCTTCAAAAAATCTAATGTCTCTACCTTGCGCCCGAACTAAAAAAGGTGGTGGATGATGATTCTCCACCACCGCGATTTGGCGATTGGGTCTCCAAAACCCCAGTCGCCCTTTAAAAGGGGGAGTATATAAGGTATTTCTCCCGCCTTCTTCGCATGCCTTCGTGGTGTAGTGGTCTGCATGCTCGACGCGTAACCTAGAGGTCCGTGGTTCGATTCCCGGCGAAGGCGTTGCTCATTTTTCATGTCT
>KK116615.1:149785-237815 GCA_000611955.2 Stegodyphus mimosarum
TATCACTAAAGACATAAAGTAAGAAATTTAGAACTAATTTTTCACAAAGAGCAAAAATTGAAATCTATAATTAATAAATTTCAAATAATTCATTAAATGTTACAAAAATTTAAAAAATGTTAAAACCAAAACTTTTCAAACAAGCAATACTTGAATTTAAAAAAATTAATGAAATTTAAAGAAAAATGAACATAACAGACGAGGAATTCAATCAACATTAGTGCTACTTCGTCAGGAGAGAGGAACATTGAAATAAATTGAAATCTCTCTTCTACAGAAATTCTGTATTCAGAATTAGCTGATGAACCATTTCAATGTATTTTAATTATCTCTCTCTCTCTCTCTATATATATATATATATGTGTGTGTGTGTGTGTGTGTGTGTGTGTGTGTGTGTGTGTGCGCGCGCGCGCGCAATAAAAAACAAATTTAGAAGCACTGTTATAGGCGCTGTTATAGGAACACCGAGACGTAGAAACGCAGAAATACAGATGACGAAGCACGTAGGTGATATATACATATATATATATAGGCATTTTGGGTTGAATCACTATGAAATTATGAATGACTTTTCTAATTGTTGCCACCAAGTGTTATTGCCCTGAATTACATTTAAAAGAAATTAAATAATGAAGAATCTGCATGTAAGTAAGTATGTTCCGCACATTCTGGGAAAAAATATGGTTCCTAGAGCCAACAAATTTTGAATAATGTAATTCTCCACCCGAACATGCGCACCTTGGAAGTCCGAATTTTTAATTTCGAATTTGTTTTATTATGTCTTTCATATTTTGTAAAATTTTAGCGAATTTTGATTAACAAACTCAAGATTTCAACACGAGCAATGAAAAAAAATTATCTCCAGTTCGCGAGACTGTCTGTCGGAAAATCTAAAGATATGCTGTTTTAAAATATTTTGCGATCTTGCTGTTGAACTGAATTTCATGTGGTTTAAGTGCGAAGAACATGATATTTAATAAATAAAGGTAACGAACAAAACGTTAAAAAAGGCCCCTTTGGGCGTAATATAAAATCTGAAAGCTTTCAGATTGCTTATTTTTAATGAGTATTAATTTTAATTAAATATGAAATATATAATGTGAAGACATAACTTGCAATTTTCCTGACTATATTATGCTTACAGATTAATACTTGTAATACCCGAGGAAAGTTGTTTTCTTTGGTGAAAGCTAAAAAAGATAATTTTGTAAAAAGCAATGATGAGTTCACAGGTATCATGAATATTTATACCGTACGTATGATTGATGGAAACTACCGATACATTTGAGGGAGCAATTGATTGAAGAACTTAGGAATCGCTAAATGGAAGTTATTTTAGATTCCAAAACATATGCGTTTCTTTTTCTTTTAAATGGAAGTTACTTGATATTGTCTACGTGAACAGGTATTCATTTTGCGTGAACATTTCTAATTGATTAAAGAAATGAATTTTCCATTTCCATCAATAACATATATTTATGAGATTCTTAATGAGAATTTGCGAAAGTATGTGAGTCTGTCCTTTGTCTTCTGACTTGAAAATATACGATGCTCATTTCATTTTTAGTCACGATGTCCCTAGGCGCTGTATTCATATATATATATATATATATATATACTGATAATAAAAACAAGGACATTCAATCACTAACCCCCCCCCTTTTCCAGAAGTTCTATCATCACGGATCCCGATACACCCTTTACACTGCACTGTCCTTGAAACCGCAGAAATCACTAATCAATCACCTGTGAATTCTTCGATTCGCTCGTATGACACCAGGATGGGTGGAGGGGGTTTCTAACCAATAGCAAAAAGAAAACAAAAAAAAAAACCTCGTGGATAGTCTTAAGCAGTTTAGTTCAAAAGGTAGGGCAGTAGCAAAGGTACGATCTCCTTGATGAGAAAAATATAATAAAAGAAGAATGAAAAGAACACGAAAAACGCAATTAGGGATCTTTTGACCCTTACCGGTGCTACCGAATGCACGTTGAGTCGTCTACTTGTGGCAAACAAAGAACTAGAAAAAATAGTAAAAACCCTCCAGGAGTCTCTCAGAATGGGAGGAGGTCTAGTATAGTAGGCGATAAGGACATGCTCTTTGGAGAGGGAGGGTAAATCAACCCCCACAAGGAAAAAAAAAGTCCTCTTCATCAGAAAGAAGTCAAAATAAGAAATGAAGTAAACTGGGCGGCACGTCATCCAAAGATTGGACAATGGATAGTAAACCCGTCGACCAATCAAGTTGTGGATCAAAGCAGTTTAATGTTACATAATTATCGCAAAGCTTTTTCGGTTGTCTCGCCTGATTGGCTTTTCCAAAGTTGGGGGGTGTATTTCAGATTGCACAAGGGGGGGCATATTGAGGGAAGAAGATAAGTAGAAGCAGAAAGATTAGGCATCGTGGGGTGACGGGTGGTGGGATGGATGTATGGAGGGTCATGCTCAGAGACTGAGTGATGTTGTGCGAGACGTGCCAAATACAGTAGCGGACTGATCATTACCAACGATGCTTTTGCTATGTCATAAATCTACGGTCAAGGTCATATTTCGTCTGACCCAAAGCGTGCATTGCCTTTGGCACTTGAGGGTATATAAGGTTTTCAGCTCGTCTGTCTCATTATTATTGTTTTCTTTTAGTTTTTTAACCGAAGGAGAAATTGAACAGTAGAGAAAAGAGCGGCTGTTTTTTCAGAGTGGGGTGTGCGCAAGGTCATGTCAGTGATGGTAGCGAATTTGCGGAGAGAAAATGGTTCCATTGGGGGTAGATATAGAGGGGAGGAAGTACGCACGCAACTGCTACTGTGGGCTACTTGTTTAGGGTTGCACAATGTGTTACGTGCGATCGCCAGTTTTTTAGCTATCGGCTAAAATCGAATTGTCATTATTTCTTCACAGGATTTTCTCAATTAAAACAATCAACTCTCACAAATTTAGATATATTTAGGAACAAATAGAATGAAAAGCTATAATTTAATGAGTGTGCACGCGTCTATAATATGGGAAATGAAATATATGAGACAATTACTTAAGGATTGTAAGAGCCATGATCCCCTACCTATTTCCATTTTTACGAACTTGCAAATTTTATAATATACATTTGGAACATAAAAAGTAAAAAAGTTGAAAAAACAGTGAAAATTACATATATAGAGAGAGCAAGAGGCAGATTAGATATACTAAATATATCTGATATTTATATCAATTAAAAAACAAATTATAATTTAGATGAATTAATGGGCTATTGTTCGGGAATTGCATAATTATTTTCGGAAGCATTTTCCCATATAAGTTCTTAATGTTTCTTCCAGAATGAGACTTTGTTTATATTGATTTGCATAATTCATTTATTTTAGTCTTTCATTAATTTTATTCTTATTCATTTGTAATAATAATACTATAAGGTATTTCTCCCGCCTTCTTAACATGCCTTCTAGTAGTCAGCACTCTCGGCGCGCATTCAAGAGGTCCGTATTTCGAGTCCCAGCGAGGGCTTTGCTCATTTTTCCTCTCTCCTGCTTTCAAAAAATAATTTATGTTTCTACAGTGGCGCCCGAACTAAAGAAGGTGGTGGATGATGATTTTTCACCAACAGGAATCGGCTACTGGGTCCCCTAATCCCCAGTCGCCCTTTAAAAGGGGGAGTATATAAGATATTTCTCCCGCTTTCTTAGGAAGCCTTAATGGTGTAGTGGTCAGCACGCTCGGCGCGTGTTCGAGAAGTCCGTGGTTCGAGTTCCAGCTAGGGCATTGCTCATTTTTCACATCTCGTGCTTCTAAATAACCTAATGCCTCTACAATACTTGTTTCAAATAAAATAAAATAGAACCTTTTCTTATTATTGTAGTTTTAGTTGTTTCTCCAATTATTATTATTATTATTATTGCACAATTCAGTTAACTCACCAGAAATAAAAAATTTTCAAGTCCATAGTTAGCTCTCTCTTCTCTTCTTTCTATGTTCTGTATTCCTATCTCTTTCTCGCAGTGTATATTTATACACATTTTTGGCAGAGATAATTACGAAATGCTTTCTAACAATGTTCATTAATTCCCACCAAGGCTAAGATCAAGAAAGAAAAAAAAATGGTATTTAAACTATGCAGTTTATATGTTACTATTAATTATAATTCGTTTGTAAAACTTAAAAAATTTTTTATCAAAAGTTGTAAAATTTACACTGTAAAAATTAACTAAACTGCTAAATATAGGCAAAATTTACATGTCATACGCTGAAAACACATAACCTCATAAAAAGTAAACGCTAAGATTTTTAAGGCGGCTTATTCTATAAAAAGAAAACGGTAAACATTTTATAGCGGGGTTACAGGAGCTGAGTGGCTAAGACTGCTGAATACTGGGAGCACGACCTGGGTTCCATACCATGCGAACGAACTCATTGGAAAGACCTCCAGTAAGGCATGCGTCTTTTTAAGCAGATAGCTCTTATGCGTTTTAACAATTAAAATAACCTAACCTAAAATTTATGGTATTTAGCAGAAACTGCCTTTCTTAAGTATCACATGTATTCTACTTCAGTGGAAGGGTTACGAACTGAATGTTATATTAGTGAACTTTATGGCAAAATTTACAAGGATGCTTGACAGAGTATTCAAAATTTACTTCATAGGATTAAGATTTATCTCTAGAAAGATTTGTCTA
This sequence comes from Stegodyphus mimosarum, assembly GCA_000611955.2. NCBI lineage: Eukaryota > Metazoa > Arthropoda > Arachnida > Araneae > Eresidae > Stegodyphus > Stegodyphus mimosarum. The sequence goes on from KK116615.1 coordinate 154,445, forward strand.
GTCTGAAATCAGTAATAAAGCAATTTTATATTCCATGTTTCTAGTCCCACCAGTGACGGAGCGGTAATGTCCCTGAACACTGGTAGTTCGTTCCGGGATTCGAAATCTTGGCGAACAGGCTGACTGCATGGCCGTTTTCGTGCTTTCCTTATGTGTAACGTATATACGAGCCAGTTTCTGTTAGAAAGTCCTCCACGAAAGCATCCCTCTGCTTAGGCAAATAACCCTCGTGTGCTTTGCCGTAATCAAATAAACGAATCAAAACCAAGTATTTATTGCGTCTTCTTTTCGAGTTAAAACGTATGCAGAAAAACTGTGGAAAAAAAAAGAACAATTTAATGAAACTAAAAATAAAACAACAAAATAAAATCTGAAAGAGTTCAGCTTTTAATGATTTCCCAAAATGGCTGTTTTAAAGTTTGATATGGTTTATTAGCAGAGATTATCAATAGATATGGTCGAGATGAAACTGCGAAATATTATATACTATATTAGATGAATATGCATTTAAATTAACCTTTTCTTCTAAGCTAAAAAGCAAAACATTACGTTATGTAATTCTTTAAAAATATTTAATGTTTTAATAGATATATCATGAATTACATAAATGCATTTTCATTTAAATCAATCAGATTAGAAAATAAAAAAATAATAACAATAAAATATAAAAATTGTGAAAAAAATCTGAAAGCTTCCAGATTTTACACTATGCTCAAAGGGGAGTTTTTTTAACGTTTTCTGTGTTACCTTTATTTATTAAATATCATGTTCTTCGCATTTAAACCATAAAATTTAATTCAACAGCAATATCGCAAAATAGTTTCAAAATGAGAATATCTTTAGAATTTCCGATACCCAGTCTCGCGCTATGGAGACAAAAAGATTGGCTTTTTTTTTTCACAGTGTTGCCATTCCTTCTTTTGAAACCGTTTAGTTTGTCAATAAAAACTCTTTAATATCTGACAAAATATGAAATCGATAATAAAACAAATTCCAAATTAGGTCTTACACATGGCCGTATTCAGTGGAGGATTACGTTATTCAAAATTCGAATGCTCTAGGTAACGTTGTTTTATCACAATGCAAGAAACTTATATACATATATGCAGATTCCTCATTATTTAATGTATTTAAATATAATACAAGGCTGTAATATTTGGCGGCAACAGTTTGAAAATGAATTAACGTAGAAAGTCAGTCGAGGCAAAATACAAGCGAAATTAATAGCCCTTCTGTTCTTACGCCGTTTGGGCTAACAATATTTTTTAAGAAGTGCTTGTACTGATTTTAAATAGTTTAGCTTGTTAATTAATAACAGACAGATTAATTACGAAAGTATAATATCTTGTGTTTTTTCGAATGGCAACAGACTCAAACGAAAAGTGAAACAGCTCAAAATTGCGTTTCGAGACTAATAGCTATATTGGGCGCTTTTCACTTTAACTGATAGATTATTTAAAATTTAAAATGTGAATTAAAAATCATGAAATTATCTCTGATTTTTAAAAACAATAGATCGTGCTTTTTAGCAGAATCTTACGACTACTTTTGGTAGAACGTAGAACACATCTTTGACAGGCTACTTTGACCCAACAAAGCTACAGAAGACTTTGACCTCCTCCTTTTCACTTTTCCCCTTCTTGCTTATAAAGGGTCAGACACCTTCGCCTTCTGAGCTTTTCATTTTGTGTCCCAAAATCACATCAATGTTATGGATGGGTCACATCCATAGCATTGATATGCGAGAGCGATCTATCCTTCCAGAGCTCTATTAGTCAAGTAGTTAATGATTTCTAATTCAGGGAGATAAACGTACGGTTGCATATTTCCGAATTGCGGATGAGATTTTGGACTTTTCTTCTTGGGGAAAAAAAAAACTAGAAATGTCTGACATATTGATATTCGAACAACACTGTTGTTGTCAGAAATTCGAACTACAATACATAGCAACTGCCCTTATTTAATAATGAACTGTTATCATGAAAGTGTAATTCGGAATGATTAATTAATAGTTTTCGGGTAATTTCCCCATTATTAAGTATTTATAATTTCAGATGCTTGAGGAAGTCCAGGTAGCAAATAAAAATTTTAATGCTTTTAAAATAAAATTTTTGTTCAGGAAAAAGTTTTCCAATCACACCAGGAGGAAGGGGTGATTTCACTGTTTTAGAGAAGGAATTTGATTGGCTTGATACGAAGACCACTAATGATGTGGTTGAAATCACATGATCTAGAAAACGTTTAATTTATTTCTTATGTAATCACAGTGAAATCAGTATAAAAGTTGCTTATTTACATTAATTAAATATAATAATACTTAATTATTGAGAAATATATAAAGTAATATCTATTTATTAAATCTATAAATCTTGAAGTTATATAGGCTCTTGTAATATATTAAAGTAAAACGTTTTTAACTTACGGTTTTATTTACCTTTGAATCAGAAGTTAATAAGATGGGATTGTTTGATGTTTACAAAACAAACGAGGGTTATCTGCCTGAGCTCATCTCGATTTTGACTGAAGTTAATGCGAAAGAAGAAATCCGAAGTTTTCATATACTTTTTCCAATATTACCAGCTTTCCAGAGGACTTTACGCCCGACGAATTTTAAGTGCCTTCATTCCACAGAAATTGTACTGTTACAATGTGTTTTACCTAGAATTCGAACAGAAAAAATTGCCTTGGAAATACAACAGTTTGCGCTGACCGCCATATCCTTAAGCCTTAAGTGGAGTTTGAAGATATCTCTGCAAGAAGGGGAAATGAAGCAAAAAAGATTGAGAATATTTGCAATTCGATGTTCGCATACGTTAATTAGGTCAACAATAAATTAACAAATATTTTTGTAATGTAGGTTCTACATCCAATCAATAAAGAATTATTTAAAAAAATGATAAAAGGCTGATAATTAAACTATTAAAATAATTAATATTAATTTAACAAAAGGTTTTTAATATTATCTTCCTTTTATCTCAAAAATATTTCTTTTCTATAACCCCAAAGTAATACAACGTAAAAGGAATAAAATATTTTAATATGTTCAATCAGTTTTAAGGTATTTCTCCCGCCTTCTTTTGCATGCATTCGTGATGTAGTGGGCAGCACACTCGGCGCGTATTGGAGAGGTCTGTGGTTCGAGTCCCGGCGAGAGCGTTGATCAGTTCTCCATATCTTGTGCTTCCAAATAAATCCCGATGACTCTACAGTGGCGCCCGAACTAAAAGGTGGTGGATGATGATTCTCCACCACCAGTATTTGGCGATTGGTCGCCCTTTAAAAGGGGGAGTACATAAGGTATTTCTCCCGCCTTCTTTGCATGCTTTCGTGGTATAGTGGTCAGCACACTCGGCGCGTATTCTACAGGTCCGTGGTTCGAGCCTCGGGGACGACATTGCTCATTTTTCACTTCTTAAAAAAATTCCTAATGTCTCGACATGTTTTAAACTAGTTTTTGATGTTTATCCTTTTTTTCCACCTGCCGGACATATCGTTACACTTGTTAGGTTATTGACACTAGTTAAGCGTCAAGAATAGCCATCGGTCATTTAGCCGTTCCATCAATTTTGCTCGGGGGCATAATAGGAGCTGACTGAGTCACGCCCTCGATAAAAGGGAAATTCCGTCCCAGTTTTGATAGAGAACACACAAGAACAACGTTTCGACTGTCTCTCATGCCTTTTCTCTATTACCAACCAGTCAAGACAATTTTCGGTTCGGCAATATTATAAGTGCCCCATGATACTATGTACTTAGATGCATCACTTTTTCGGTATTCGAACTCGGAGCGAAAGCTTTGGCCGCCAGCTCCACTACGACTATGCCAACAGAACGGACTTTGCATCTTGAAAGTAGTTATTTTTGCTTCTATGAATGCGCGTAATTAATTTAAAATCCATAATTCTGCTAGACTTGATAAGGATTTTGTTAGTTTTGATAGGAACGATTTAGACATATATTTTGAAGAAAATTAACTTTTTCGTTTAGTTTATTTTAAATTCTTTTGTTAGTTTTACTCATTTTTAATTCTGTTTCTGTGTAAAAAAAAAAGAAACAATAATATTTAAATACAAAAATAATAAATTATTATATTTTTTTCCTCCCATTCTTCTTAATTTATTTAGGTTGTCAAATGAAATTTTTATTTTAATGAACTAATGAATTCAACAAAACCATGCAGTATGACAAAAATAAGGAGTAAATTCCTAGAAGGTTTTAGTTTACATCACTCATAATTAACTAGAGGGCTTCCCTAATATTATTACATGAGATTAAATTTATAGTTCAAATTGCTGGAGTTAAAATGTATTAACTCTCGAGTGTTTAAATGTGTCTTCAAAATACCTGCTAGATTTGATGAGACTTCGCATGTCTCCAAGCTTCCAAAACCGTAAGAAAACCACGGAAAGGACTATTTTGAGAACCCTGCTTTTTACATTAATAGATACCACAAGCTGTTAAGAATTTAATTGCTTTATTATAAATAAATAAGTAATCGTTGACATTTGAATAGGATTATTTGATTACGAGAAAGTTGTCGTTGTTGTTTTTAAATGGTCATACACTTGCAACTTAATGTATTGGTCGGGAAGAGCCAAAGCTCCTAAATTTATTTAGTCATCTCATGACGGAGAACGTTGCCCAGGGTGTACCGCAGGGAATGGCTGATTTTATTTCTGAGAGAATGGAGAATTTCCATGTCAGTTTAATGGAGAATACCCGAGGGGGGAGGACGAAACTGAGGGTCTCCCAGCCCTCTTCTCCTGTCATCAAACCACTCGAGAGGGCTTTCAGCTTGCCATTTATTTTAAATACCCCCATGTTACTCAGACACTTTTACAAACATCCAAGCTTTCTGTTATTGAAACAACAGTTCGCTTAAAAGAACTGAGCTGAGATGTTTTAATTCGGCTTTTAGGAGCTTTTTAATCATCACAAGAATATTCTCGTAAAATCTATTTTCTCGATTTTACTGGATAGCAAAACAGTACAATTACGAGATATCTATTTATTAAATATTAAATGCACGTGCTGTTGTATTTTTACTTTTCCGACGTAGCTTTCTCTTCAAATTCGTCTGCGTTGCACGGGAAAATAAAACAATTCTAATTACAATTATAAAAATTAAATAGCTAAATAAATACATAATCCGTAACAATATATATTAAAATCGGAAATATGAAACAGTAATTACACTCTTTTTAAATTACGATTAATCAATTTTAAACAGTCATCTTTAATTAGAAATATTACACCACTCGGTGTTTTTGCAGAATTAAATAAATATATTTAATTTTAAGAAAAGATATGGTGAAAAAATGTTCAATCCTGCAAGTTAAAACTGAATATAACTAAAGCAGAAATTAAAGCTTCATTTTGCAGCAGATCAGCTATTTAAATCAAAAAGAATTCGTAACGTAATGTGGAAAAAAAAATTTAAATGTAAATTAAATTAAGACAAAAAAAATTCCCGTATCAAAATTATTAAGTTTTGAAAATTATTTAAAATAAAATATTTTAATCAATTAATTGCAGAAAAAATACCTTAAAATGGATATTTCATCAGCAAACATTTTTAAAAAGTTAACATAAATAAATCTGTACATTCGAAAAATAACATTTTTATGTTTCTACATTTTTCTAAGTTTTCAAAGTGAGGTACGTATTTCTACAAACTACGGACATCACCAGCATGAAAATTATTAAAGCAGCGATTTGCTTTCCTTTCTTTCAAAGACAGAAAGTCTGAGTCACAGAATTATGAGGATTAACAACGAATTACGAGGGACTTAAGTGTCCATCAAATAGTTATGCCTCATTCTGTATTTTCATTATGATATATCTATACCAAAAACACTTTTAAATAGCTCAGTCATAAAAAAATACCTATTTATCATAAAAATATGCAACGATACAGCTAGCGTTTATTAAAGATGACTTCCAGAAATTATTTCTTAAAAAAATGAATCATTCCCAAATAGACAGGTTACTAATATGTAACTAAAACCTGTTGCAAAAGTCCTGTCTTGCATTTGTTAAACTCAAAAAGTTTCGTCACGTATAATAACGTAAAATCAGTGGCACTACTTTTTACTTCCTTGTACGAAGTAAAGGAAGTATTGTAATCAAGAAAATTTTCGGGTATTATATTTCAACGAAAATATCCATTTTGACCATTATCGAATGCAATTTAATGATTTTTTGGCATGACATATGTACGTAAGGGCAAAATAAAGGACTCTTTTTCCTCAAACGAATTATAAAACTGATTTAAAATGGATTCAGAAGAGATTTTTTCGTGGTGTCTGTACGTATGTATATATCTCGCATAATTAAAAAACGAATAGCCTCAGAACGATAAAATTTTGTGCGTGGGACTGCTATAATATGTAGATATGCATCTCCCTTTTTGGCTGCAATAGGCTGCACCAAAAGTATATAAATAAATTATGTTACTCGGCTCAGTGAGCTCAGGTTTTTTTATGCTTACATGATTGTAAATTGCGCATTTTTTGCTTTAAAAATGATTGAGTTATGCTGGCTTCCGATTAAGGTTTTCATGCCTTTAGTTGGGTTTTTATACATGTTACAGGTGTAGAATTATCAACCATTTAAAAGCCGTTTGATTGAGGTTAAGCCTAATGTTTTTATTATAGCAGCCATATTTGCTTACATTTGAAACTTAACAGAATAGCAGATTTGTTGCCAATCTAGAGAAAATAATCTTTGCAACAGCAAAATAACGTCTTCTTTTGTTATTTTCAATTAAATTATGCTTAATCCCTTCTGAAATTATCATTTAAGCTATTAAATTATCCCATATATTGACTCAGCATAGCATCCACAACAAATTAAGTCAGTTTCTACATCTTCAGTGTCTTTTTGCCGAATAAACTTTCAGTTTTGTGCACAGAAAAATCTGCCTTTTTGCCCGCTGGCCGAATTGCTTCTTTTTGCATAAAAACACTAATATTAATAGTAAAAATATTTTTAATTGTTTTAACTGTATTTGGTGTTTTATGTTTTTCTATATTTTTCAAATTTTAATAAAGCTATTTTGAGTTTTTATGCATTTTTGCCTTGTCGCGAATTGAGAACTGAATTAATTGAATAAGAAATATATCTGTAATGAAATTCGAGGAAATAAGTTTAAATGAAATGCAAGAAAAAATGCGTATAATTTAATATTCTGTACAAGGAAGTCATATATGTGGTGTATACATCAGATTTTTTAGTTAATCACTTTGTTTTACTTTGCAACAAAACTTTGACTAAATAACTCTCATTCTAAACTTTTTACGCTTGATATTTCATCAAGTATAATAAGTTCAAAATGTAATATAATGCCATTCATTAAGCGCATTCGCGACTGGCATATCAAGTTCGAAGAATTCTGTGTGATTTTAGATAAAAAAAACTACCAAAGATGACCATGAATATAGAAACAAAACTGGCTAGGAAACCGAGAATACGCGCCAAATCTTACCATCCTGTAATTGATATAAAGGTAGGTTACTACCGTGCTTGGAATAAACCAATCATATGTCTCGGCTGCTGATAAGAACCTACTTCTTGACTGAACCTATTAGTGTTTTAAGCCGTGGGAGCCATTTTCTTTCTTTCCGAACCTGACCTTCCATTCTTCCCCCCTCAAATACCCCTCAGGTGATGCGAAGACGAAGTGAAAGGATGGTGCCTTGTGAGAGATACTAATAGAAGGCCTTCTGTTCCTCTTGCAGAATGTAATTACTGGACATGGAGCATCAGGACACCGCCCTTCCCTGGAGGCCCGGGAGCAGTAGGGATGATAAGAGGCAAGTGGGATGCGACTGGGAGTGGAGCGACATTATGTCACGAATCCACAACAGAACCGCAGCCGTTATTATAATTATGAATGTGCGGTTGTGTTTTATGGCTGTACTTTGTCTTGAGGATGGTCTTCGAACTAGTAGGTTGAGTACCTTGTCTATTAGTTAGATTCTTAGCCCTAATGGACAAAATACTTGGGATGGGTGAGAACCTTGCATTAGATGCTCGAAAGGTGTTTTTTAATTGACGTCCTGGTAATCCCTAGTTATATCATTCGATGGAACATGGAATGACTTAAAGGAAATAAGCTTTGCGTTTTCTACAAAAGATGTATTTTGGTTTGTTTTTATGGGTTACAAGTCAACATTTCGCAGAAGAATTTGAGCTAATTAGCACACAAACCAGTGCTCAAAACATTTCTCAAATCTCTGCATTTAGCATACGGCAGAATTACATTTCCAAACTTTCAGGAAAACCACAAGCTGAGTCGTAATATTAAAAGTTTGGTAATAGTAGAGTAATCAAAAAAATTTGCAGCTTATGACAATTTGCAGGTATCTCGGATTATTTAACCAACCCAGTGAGATCAAATCATTTTTTCACTCTATCTGTCTTAATCTGTGCCTCATATGTGTGAATATTCGGATACGACTATAACAACGATAACAGAAAATTCTATATCATGCCCACTTTCAGTAAATATCAGATTTATACAGTGGTTATTTTTAGTAAGAAAATATTTAAACCACTTTTTAAGGAAACAAAGGCAACAAAAATTGTTCGTTAAAGGCAGCAAAAATGGTTACATATATTGAAACTTATCTGAAAATTACTGCAAAATTTAATTTTATGTCGTGGCAGTTTTGTAATGAGTTCATAATCAAGGTTTCATTCTATGACATAATCAAGGAATAATCAAGGTTTCATTCTATGACATTTTTATTTCTAAAATATGCCCAACCTCTTCAAAAGCTATAAATCAACTTAGCACAAAAGCGTAGAGACATTTGGTTATTTCGAAGCAGGAGAAGTGAAAAATGAAAAATGACCTCGCCGGGGACTTGAATCACGGATCTCTTGAATACGCGCCGAGTAGGTTGACCACTACACCACGAAAGCATGTTAAGAAGGCGGAAGAAATACCTTATATACTCCCCCTTTTAAAGGGCGACTGGGGATTAAAGGACCCAATCGCGAAGTCTTGGTGGCGGAGAATCATCATCCACCAACCTCTTTTTAGTTCGGGCGCCACTTCAGAGACATTAGGTTATTTCGAAGCAGGAGTACGGAAAAATGAGCAACGCCCTCGCCGGGACTCGAACCACTGACCTCTCGAAGCCGAGTGTCTTGACCATTGTACTTAAAGGTAGGCTAAGAAGGCGGCGGAAATAGTTTACATTGAATAGAAACATTGTTGAAAAATACAGCATGGGTCTTCACTAAACAATTATTTCTATCTTTAAAAGTTACATGTGCAAATGGATTTGTTGTATCTTGTAACTACCATACCAATATATTAATTTTATCGTATGATATTAGTTTGTCGAATTTCAGATATATACCTTTAAAAAGTTACTCTGAGAAGACGAGAGACTTTTTCCCAGAGTAGCAATATTTTTTTTTAATAAACACTTACTCTGAGTTTTTGCCATCGGAAGCATTTACTTTTTATACTTTCAAACTTCAAATGTTGCAGCATTTTAATGTTTTTAATTAATTTTATTTCGTGCAATCACAGGTTCTACTTATCAAAAGAGGCTTCTGTTTTTATTTATATCCCTGTAACAACTCACTGTAAATGTCGTTTTCAATATAATTGGCACCTAGATTTCGCTACATTTTGTGCGTTTCCTGAAATAATAGTTTTTATTCAAAAACTTCCCTCACACTGAAATTTTTTTATGCATTTCCCTTTCAGGTGCACATAATTCATAAATTTTGCTTTGATCGCAGCTAGCAACTTCATACACAGTGCATTAAATTAACAGTTCATTTCATTTCCAGTTTTTCAGTATAGATAGAACTTGTCTTCAGTATAGATAAATATTGCTTTGGTCGTAGCCCGCTAGTTTGTAATTAAAATAAAGTGTTAGCTTATGCAGTAAGAATTAGCTAATTTAGCCGTTGTAAAAATCATATAATAAATTTTCAAATTGAAATAAAACGTCACGAAATTAAAAAATTCAAGTTATTTGCAAATCGTACGTTCTAAGCATGTCCATTTTTAATTTCTTAATTACCTTTAATGGTATTGCTCTACTTCAAACTATTTTTAATTTCTTCTCCTCAAAATAGAATGCAATTAAAGGAATACCTTTTATGTTTCTAGTCATTATACTTAAATAAGGAAATTTATAATTAAATGAAATTTTATAGCATCCCAGCAGTTGATGTCAGCCAGTTCTTTACATTTGATGGAGTGATCAAAATTGTACATTAAGAAGATAGACGATTATTTTGAATAAACAAGACCATAGCTTGTTGCAAGACGGTTTCTTTTCTTCTTGTTTAACTTTCTTCACACCAGTAGCAGCCCCGGAGCTTTACTGTCAAACTTGTAAGTAACAAAAAGATATCTTCTAATAATAAAAAGAATAGGCTAAAAGGGTTTTGTCACAATCACCTATGAATACCTTTTACTTTTTGAATGCATACAAATGTACAGTTATAAATTTGTGTAAATGTTTGCTTGCATTTTATGTATATTTATTTTCAGCTGCCTTTCATTACTTCATTTTGCATTTTATACTACAAAAAAGTTTATACATATTTCTTGTGTACTCTGCACTGCCTTTAATTTAAATGTAATTAACGAGTCTTATGTATTTAAGTTGATTACGCCTAGATTTTTTTTAAAGTCTACACTAGTGACATCTACAATTTTGTAATGATATCTGCAATTTTCAAAACTGAAACTACTACTTGAGGACGTCTGTTCGATAACACTTTGCAAAGTATCACCAAATTTTGAGACTTTTTGAAATACTGCAAAAACATGACATATGAGCTTTAAGGAATTATATTAGAAAATTCCAGCTTATTTTCTCTTCTGCACTCGCACCTGTTGCTGCTGTCCTTTTGTCCACGTATTTCATGAAAAAATGATTGCCAGGGCCTCAATTTAGACAGTTTAGAATGTTTAAAATTTCGAAGGTAAATATAATAGAAAATTTTCGCGTTACACGCTTCAGTTGTTCTAAATCTAAACGAACACTTAAAGGATTTTTAATAGATAGAAAATTAAAAGGGGAAAATAGTTTTAGCAACAGCAAATGCTTAGCTACATTTACGCATAGTTTTTACTAATACTAATGAGTAAAGGCTACATGTGTACGGATTCTAAATACTTTAAATGTCGATTTCTGAATCCGCGAAGAAAACCTGGAGATTCTTAAACTCCAACGCAGAAGGTTTAAAAGGATCGTTTTTATTAGTTTATAGAATCATTAGGTTATATCGATAAAGGAACGTCAAAAATGTGCAGGACCCTGGCCAGGATTCAAATTCCGCCTCATCCGAATACGCGTCGAACGTGTTTCCAGTTATATCACGAAGGCATGCGAAAAAGAAGCATAAAACTCCTTATATGTGCTCCCCGTTTTAAAAGGTGACCGAGGATGAAGAGACCCAATTGCCAAATCTTGATTGTAACGAATTATTGTCCACCAGCTTTTTGTTCGGACAGAACTGGACCTGAAAACATTTAATTTGCAAACTATTAGGATTTGCAATTTTTATAGTGCTGAAGGCAATGCACGACATTTCATCGAAGACTGCGTTTTATTGCAACATGTTAGGGAAAAACATAGAAACATAAAGGAATTTTATTGCAGCAGAAAAGAGTTTAGATTTGCAATTGGAGTTTAGATTAGATGAACTTTATAAATGGCAATAGAACAATATTTGGAATTTTGATTTCATGTTTTGATGATTTGATTTAATATTTTTAACTGTATTTTTGTTTGAATTTATGTTGGGTGTGTTGCGTTAACCATGACAGCGATTAATATAGGCCAGGAGGGTTGCAGTACATTACATTACATTACCACTTGTAGCTTTACTCCGATTTTTTTTACGTCAGGAAACTGAAAAAATCCGCAATGCCCTCGGCGGGATTCGAACTCCAAACCTCTCGAATAGGCGTCGAGTGTGCTTCCAGTTACACTACGAAGATATGCGGAAAGGAGGGAGAAAATACCATATAATTTCGTCACCTTACCATTTTTATAAACTGTGTAATAAAAGATAATACAGGGTGTTTATAAAGTCCCGGATACATTTTGATGTTTAATAACTCATAAAATAATAAAGATAGATTAAAATTAATAACATAAATGGTTAGATAGACTCAAAAAGTTTCATGACCCTTGTCAATGAATTTCCACGTGTGCCCCCTTCGTCGCACGGAAAATATCAAGTCGATATTCAATTTCACGCCAGGTACCGGCAAGCATGTCGACATTCACAGGGGCTAATGCGGTTGTAATTCTGGCTTTTAGGTCTTCAATGTTCGACACTCTCCTCCTGTAAATGTTATCCTTTACAAATCCCCAAAGGAAAAAGTCCAGCGGCGTTATATCAGGTGATCTGAGTGGCCAAGGAATTGGATCTCCTCTCCCAATCCATCTTCCTGTAGCATAGTCATTCAAAGAATGACTCGGTCGTGCATTAGTGCACACCACACCTTAACCTTTGGGGAATCCCTTTGTGCCTCAGGGTATTCATGGGGGTTTTCAGATCCTCATATGCGCACATTATGGCGATTAACAATGCAGAAAGATGAAAAAATGCTTCGTCGGAGAACATTATACGCTTCAGAAATTCAGCATCATCTCCTATCCTCCTTAGCATATTTGTTGCAAAGGCCATCCTCCTAGGCGTATAATAATCGGCAAAAGTTGCCAAAAACAAAAGAGAAAAATGCAATTAATAAGCAGACGATATTTAGAAAAGTACAGATATTTAGACTGGAAAATTAAATTATCTGAAATTAACCACACGCGCAGACGATATTTACAAAAGTAAAGATATTAAAACCTTAAAAGGATAATATACAAGTCATTCCATCAATGAATGCCGTAAGTTTGTTTATATCTTCATTATTTTATGAGTTATTAAACATCAAAATGGGTCCGGGGCTTTATAAACACCCTGTAAATTTCTGCATCTCACAGTAATAACAAAAACAAAGTAAAACTCAAAAATTTAAGTACACTCACGTTTGTGAAAATTGCAACACCATGAAGGACTTACGCGAGTGAGCTGAAATTTTCAGGAAATGCAAAGTAGCGCATGATATGCAAATGATTAGAATTGCAAATCCGTAGCGCATGCGTATGCTGAGCAGCGCCCTCTGAACGGCTGATGGATCCGAATAAATAGACGGCTGTAGCGAGGCGTGTATGGTTATCGGTGGTTATCTGCTAGTGGTAAACGTTAACTCCATCTGTACTTATGCCTCGTCGACGAAAGAGAGCGAGATTTGAACAACTTACAGAGTTTGAACGAGGGAGAATCATCGGCCTTCGTGAAGCTGGATTGTCGTATCGTGCAGTAGCCTCTCGTGTGCAGCGTAACAGCAGCACAGTGATGCGCGTTTGGAAGCAGTGGACGGACGAGTGTCGGACAACTCGGAAATCCGGGAGTGGACCCCGAAATGTGACGTCAGCTCGCGATGATAGACACCTGGTCCGCATGGCGCGGACGGACCGTACAGCTTCCTCTAGACAATTGGCAGCACTGTGGTCAATAGCTACAGGTGTTTCATTGTGTGCTTCATCAATTCGTAGACGTCTGCTGCAGTGTGGACTGCGCGCACGGACTCCTTTATACAGGATCCCCCTAACGCACGACCATCGCCGCCTGCGGCTACAATGGGCCAATCAGCATAGAGACTGGCGTGCTGATTGGCAGCATGTCGTGTTTTCTGACGAATCCCGCTTTAATTTGTGGTACCATGATGGCCGCATTCGTGTCAGACGCTATGCCGGTGAACGCCACCTTCCGGAGTGCATTATCGAACGCCACAGTGGACGAACACCCGGAGTTATGGTCTGGGGCGCCATAGCATATCATAGACGATCTCAATTGCTACGAATTGTGGGCAATCTGAACAGCAACCGGTATATCCGTGAAGTTCTACAGCCCGAAGCTGTTCCCTTCCTTCAAAGCTTGCCAGGCGCTGTATTTCAACAGGACAATGCCCGCCCTCATACTGCTCGGATTGTTAAATCCTTCTTTGCAGCGCAGCAGGTACAGCTTCTTCCTTGGCCTGCGTGTTCCCCGGATATGTCGCCAATTGAACATGTGTGGGATGTCATTGGTCGGCGTCTTGCTCGTGATCCTCGTCCTGTTGCGTCTGCAGACGAACTTTGGGTACGCGTACAAACGATATGGAATGCTCTTCCTCAGTCAGACATTCAAACTTTGTTTGACTCCATGCCACGTCGTGTAGCAGCACTTATTGCGGCGCGTGGTGGCCACACAAAATACTGATTCTGATCTCTTGTTCTTGTTTGTTTGCTTTGAACATTTAATCATTTATTTGTACCACTACCACTCAACTGTGTATTAAATTGCATTCAATTATGACGATTCCTTCTTGGTGTTGCAATTTTCACAAACGTGAGTGTATGAGATTAACGACACATAGCGCGCCTACAAACTTTGCCTCAAGCCCTCAATTTAAGAGAACAAATACGGCTTGCAAAACTAAATCCGATTCAAAGGTCGGAAGAAATAATAGCGAGACAGCCAACAGCTCGCTTTTAAACTAAAAAATTCTGAGCTTAAATTCATTAAATAATTTGCATTTTGATGGGAACAGAAAGAAAGTAGAGGCAAAATGAGATATCTAGTTAATCAGCATAAAATTATTCATATTTAATACGTAGCGTATTCGGAAACTAAGTACCGTTTCATTCTAGCGCCGTCGCAGCGCTGTGGTAGGTGTCCCGCGCACGCGCACTAGTCTTTCTTGTTCACTGACTTTCAATTGTCGCCATTTTTGTTGCTCTATGTTGTGTTTTCAGTTTGCTGTGCACATTCAAAATGTTTAAGACAATTAGTTCTCCCGCTGACTGTGAGATTCGTGCCGTGATTAAATTTTTGAACGCGAGGAATGTTAAACCGGCCGAAATTTATCGTCAAGTGACATAAGTTTACGGTGAATACGCGATAAGTGATGGAATGGTGAGAAAGTGGGTAAGAATGTTTAATGCAGGTCGAACAAATATCCACGCCGAGGCTCGGAGTGGTCGGTCTTCTGTTGTCACCGATGATTTGGTAAGGAAAGTTGATGAAGCAATTCATGAGAACAGACGCTTCACAATGACAACTCTTTCAGAGGCAGTTCCACAAATTTCACGTACTGTTTTGTTCGAAATTGTGTCTGACCGCTTGAATTATCGCAAACTCTGTTCCCGATGGGTTCCAAAAATGCTCGCTGATGTTCACAAAACAAAGCGACTTGGTAGTACCCTGACATTTCTCCCGCGGTACAGTGATGAGGAAGAAAACGTTTTAAACCAAATTGTGACAGGTATTAAACTTGGGTGTGTCATTTCACACCAGAATCGAAACAACAATCGATGGAGTGGAGACACACTCATTCTCCGAAAAAACAAAAGTGCAAAGTGACAATGTCATCACAAAAAATCATGTGCACTGTCTTCTGGGATAGGAAAGGCGTTTTGCTTACTGAATTTCTTCCCAGAGGTGAAACCATTAATGCGGCACGATATTGTGAGACTTTAACAAAACTAAGGTGTGCCATTCAAAACAAACGAAGAGGAATGCTCAGTAAAGGAATTGTGTTGCTCCATGACAATGCTCGGCCCCATACTGCGGGTGTCACTCAATCGTTAATTCGACAGTTTCATTGGGAGCAGTTCGATCACCCGCCGTACAGCCCGGACTTGGCGCCGTCCGACTATCACTTGTTCCTGCCCATGAAGCGCGAGCTTGGTGGCAAGCGCTTTGGATCTGACGATGACACGAAAAATGCTGTGGAGTCGTGGTTATCGAAACTGGCGGGAAGTTTCTTTGACGATGGTGTACAAAAACTGGTCACCCGCTATGACAAGTGTTTGATCATTGGCGGAAACTATGTTGAAAAATAGTTTAAGACGTGTATTTTCATGTAAAAATAAAATTGGATTCGAAAAAATTGTTTTACTATTTTTTTTAAACGGTACTTAGTTTCCGAATACGCCTCGTAGCATTTATGTATTAGAATGTTTACACTTTCCTTTCTTTTATTTAATTTTTAAATCTATCATCCCTTAAGTAAAACCGCTTACCAAGCTGTGTAACTAGATAACTACATATCCCCTGTATTGTGCATGTTTTTTATGTCATCCAGCTGACAATAATTCTTCTCGAAATCAGCTATTTTTATTTTTCATTTTTTATATTTCAATATTTGAATTTTACTTTGTTTTTCTTATACCTTCAAGATGCTACGTAGTAATTAAGATGAACGGGTGTCCCATGCTTTAACGTATTTGCATGCTTCAGTTTACTGTAAGGCTGTCAACATGCCTAAATAAATGTGATATAATATACATAATTTACTAAATATCAATGCTATATGATTTGCATAAGTAATTCTGTCAACAATCAGTATGTTAATTTTCAGCTTGTAGAAAAAAAATTCATTCATTCTAAGCAGCGCTTGTCAATTATCATGTGCGTGCATTTAATGATGATACTTGAAGTCTTTTGTAAAGATAACCACTGCTTGAAAAGCAGTTTTTTTAATTGTGGTAGGCTTTTTCCCGATAGCTAAAAAAATAATTATTCTAAGAATAAAAAGGTGCAAAAAATGGTGACTTAAATTTTTTTAAACTATGATCTGGAGGATGAATAAGTTGACTTTCTAAGTAATACCAGTATTTTCCCTCTCTTTGTCATTATACTATATGTGTAATGTCTATAGTTAAAATATTTTTTAAAAATAATTGTTTTAAAATCATAACAAATATTGGAAGTGTAATGGGAAATTCAAGCTCTGTGTTATTATTTAAATCATGGTATATGAAAATAAGACCATCTTGAATATACGAAAGTCTTCAGATTTTGAAGAAAATTTTGAGAAATAAAAATATATTTCTTTCCTCCAATTCTGGGAGAGTTTTAGGTTTCTTTCCGATCTTTCCCCTCTTCCAAACCTTAACAAACACTTTTTCAGAGGCAGCTAAAATTTAAATTTTTTTTAGATTATTTTCCCCTTATTTAATTTTTAACGAAATATTTCTGACCTCCAATTCTACAATTCAGAATACTTTTAATGCTTTAGGGCAACCATTTTTATTAGTTTATCTATTATTTTTTCCTGTATAAATAATTTTTTTTAAACTAGGATTTATTTTTGGCATGCATTTACATATAATTAATTTTCTTTCACTCTAAACGCTCTTAAAATATCTTTGCTGGAATAAATTGCAACAAAAAGAGCAACATTTTTACTTCTTGTACAAAGTAAAGGAAGTATTGTAATCATGAAAAATTCCGCCTGCCATATTTCAATGAAAATATCCATTTTTACTGCTATCGAATCCAATTTAACGATAGTTTTGCCTGACATCTGAACGTAAGGACAGAATAAAGGACTCTTTTTCCCCAAACTAATTATAAAACTCAATTAAAATGGATTCAAAAGGGATTTTTTCAGAGCGTCTGTTACGTATGTATGTGTCTCGCATAACACAAAAACGAGTAGTCTCAGAACGTTGAAATTTTGTATATAGGACTGCTATAGTATGTAATAGTGCACCTCCCTTTTTGGTTGCAATCAGCCGCACCAGAATATAATTTTTATATGCTGGTAGATTGTACTATTTTTTAAATGATTAAATTATGTTATTCTTATCTACCTGTTAAGGTTTTCATGCCTTTAGTTAATTGCATGCAATATTTGTAGAAGTTTTGCTTGTAAACAACTTTATAAGTTGTTTAAGGGCGGCTAAGCCTATTTTTTACCATAGCAGCCGTATTTGTTTATATTTGAAACTTAGCAGAACAGTGAATTTATTCTTTCTGCACCTTCAATACCTTTTTGCCGAGTGGGACCAAAAGGAAACTTTCAGTAACCGAAAAATCTGCCTTCTTGCCTGCTGGCCGATCTGCTTGTTTCTGCGTAGAAACTGCAATTTTAATTGTTTTAACTGTACTTGGTGTTTTATGTTTTTCTATATCTTTTAATTTTTAATGTAAATATTTTAAGTTTTTATGTATTTTTGCTTTGCCCGAAGTGAGAATTGAACTAAATGAGAAATGTAACTAATGAAATTTGAGGAAATGCGTTTTTCGTATTAGCAGCAAATATTGTCGCCAGTCTGTTTCGGACAGAGGAGAATGTTCACGAGTAGCGCATTTGCATCAGACAAACGGCGCTGAATCGTCTGGGAAAAACTGTTTCTTTTTTATTTGTTTAATTTCTTTTATGCATTGTTTTAGATTTATTATAGTATTTGAATAGAACATGCGGCAACGATTAGATAATTCTTCAGATAATATACTCTTTGTGCATAAAATGAATGAGATGTAATGCTGTTAAGGGAATCTAGCGCCACCTAAAATATTATGAATTTTAAAGTGTGCATTAATTCTATTGTGGATTATGCGCTATGGAAGAAGTACATTTAATTCAATTCAGTAAGTTTAAATAAAATTCAGGAAAAAATGAGTGTCATTTAATATTCCGTACAAGGAAGTCATGTGGTGTGCACATCAACTTTTTTTAAATAATTTTTTTCAGCTTGCTTTTACCTTCGTATTTGAATAGATTATTCTTTAATTTACACAGTTTTTCTCATTTCATTTAATAAACTTCAAGGGCAATTACCATGAAAAGTTAGATAAATGCAAATAAATAAAAAAATAATTTACGCTTTTAATGTCCAAATCGTCTTCGAAATTTAAGCAATATTAAATCAAAATTCATGTCTAAAAACAATAATTTGTATGAATTTTAAAGGTGTGTTTGGAAAAATATAAACTTGCAGTTCTCCGTTGTAAAACCGCTACGATAAGTCAGCAAGGAAATGGCCTTCACTGCGGATGAATCAGCCCTATTTTTCGCCAAGTTTGCACATCAGTGTACGCCGCCGGTAGCACCGCAATTAATCTGAGGAATCCTGAAAAGAAATTTTAATGAAACAACGCCGAGAAATCCACCAACGTCTTCCTTCATCAGAAGCTGGAATGCCTGGCGGCAGACGTAGGGTATACCTGTTGCTCGCAGCAAGTGGTCCTGATGTATTGGGTGTTCGCTGAGTTTCCTTTTGATAAGAACCAACCTACACGGAGTAACTTCTGCTTTATTTATGATCAGTAAATGAATTGAAGAGGTTGAACAGAACATCACACATGACACTGAGATTAACCGATGCGTTCTTCTGGTATCGGTTTTGATATGATGAACTTGCGGGGAGGAGGAGGAACGGGAGTCTTATCTGCAATGCAGCTGTGGGAAAAGACATTTTTTAACATGAAAAGTCGCAGATCATTGTTTATTGATGATTAATTTTGTGGTTATGATTATATCTTTCCTGTTCCCTCCCGCATGCTTTATTGCGTTTCTGTGTGCCTCTGAGTTATTTCTTATGGTTATTTGTGATTGTGGTCTGAATAGATTAACATTTAACTGCTAAGCTTAATTTCGGAAAATAATTCAGCTCATTAAAATTATGCTTCTCCTTAGAATTAAATTATGTGATTTCAGATACAGTTTTAGAATCAGTTTTATAAAGAGCTAAAAAAAAATGGTAAAATGTTAGATAATGTAAAGCTATAATCTGCTTACATTAAACAGCTTGATTTGTAGAGAACTTTAAGAAATGTGTATAGGACCAAACCACGCTAATTTTTTAATCTTAAATACCTGAGTGTTTTGGATTAAAACCATAGGCGCGTTTTTCATCGCACATTTCTGGAAACGCATTAAAAGCTATATACAATGAAAAGCAATGAAAAAAGCTAAGAACATATGTCGTAAAAAATTAAAATAAATATTTTTAAAAAATGTAAAGCTTTCAGATTTTCTATTACGCCCAAAGGAAGGCTTTTCTTAACGTTTTGTGTGTTACCTTTATTCACTAAATATCATGCTCTTCGGATTTAAACCATACAATTCAATTCAACAGCAATATCGCAAAATATTTAAAAGAGCATATCCTTAGAATTCCCGATAGACAGTCTAGCGCAGTCAGCGATAGACAGTCTAGATAAAAATGTTTTTTTCCTTACAGTGTTGCCATTGCTCACTTTGAAATCGTTGAGTTTCTTAATAAAAAACTCATAAATGCTTTACAAAATATGAAACACATTATAGAGACATTAGGTTATTTCGAAACAGGAGACATGGAAAATGAGCAACGCCTTCGCAGGGATTTGAACCCCGGACCTCTCGGTTACGCGTCGAGCATGCGGACCACTACACCACGAAGGCATGCGAAGAAGGCGGGAGAAATACCTTATATACTCCCCCTTTTAAAGGGCGACTGGGGTTTTAGGGACCCAGTCGCCAAATCCCGGTGGTGGAGAATCTCTGGTTTACGAGTCGAGCATGCCGACCATTACACCACGAAGGCATGCGAAGAAGGGGGGGGGAGAAATACCTTATAAGATAATGAAAAAAATTCTAAATTTGGGCTTCCAGATGCCCATAGTCAGCTGGAGACGTACGCTATTCAAAATTTGATGGCTCTAGGCACCGTTGTTTTATCACAATGCGAGAAACATGCATACATTTATGCAGCTTCTTCACTATTTAATTTCTTATATTTAATATTTATTTATATATCTATTTAATTTCTTTTATTATTAATGCTAATATAATACAGTGCTCTAATATTTGGTGGCAAGAATTTGAAAAGTGAACAGACATTTAAAGTTTTCAACGCGAAAGGCCAAAACGAAATTAAATGTTTGGTGAAGAATTTAAAAACTGATTCGCCATTTATAGTGAAGCAATGTAAAATGCCAAAGAGAAATTAATAGCTCTGCTGTGCTATTGCTCTGTTATGCTAAATATTTATTTTAAGAACTAAACTCTAACATTTAATAATCGACTAAGAAAAGTTCATTAAGAGATTTATTTTTGGTAAATATTATCTATAACCTGCATTTCCAAAACGGGAAGTTGTTCCTTTTAATAAAAATTAATGTTTTTAATATTGTTTTCAATTGAATATAATTTTTGAAATATCACAAAGAATAGCGATTTATAAATTACATAAAATTTACATTGCACAAGAAAAATAACAATGTATATAAAGAGATTCGATATAATTCATCTTAAAATGATTTAATTTTATAACTAGATCACAAAATTAAATGTGTGTTTTTCATTTTAGATAATAATCAGAAGTTTCGCAGAAAGGGATAAAAGTGATAAAGTACCATGCTCCTCCCCCCCAAAAAAAAGATCTTATAAAAAATATACCCTAGAATGACTTTTCAGGATGCTCGTAATATAAACCCATGGCCAAAAATAAGATTGACAATCGGAATTATTTCAGAATGACCAATCGAAGTGCAGACTCAATATACGTGAGTATTTGACACCGAAAGGACGTTTTTGCGACTATTTAAATCTTTGCAGTTCTACACACCATCTGTTGAAATAAACATACTTAACCCTTTGAAGGCCAAAACACCCAAGCCATTTCATTCAAACGACCACAACTGACCAGAACGGCCGAGACTGCGATGTTGTTTTCTTCCTTTCGCCTAATGTATGCAAGTGCAGATTACCTAAATGCAGTGTATCAGTTTATTACAGACAGCTCGCCCTAAAAGACTAATTGAAGCTTCTTTGTTAGGAAGTAGAAAGATTGTCATTTGAAATTTTACACCTATTTCTGCGTTAATGGACGGGAAGACTAGGAAGCGGACGGGACGGGTAATGCACGGGGACAGAGTGTTCGGTATTTTAAGCATACAAGTTAGTGATGGCTTATGTTCTCTAAGGGTTAATACACCCGTGTAGAATAAAAAACAGTTTTTTGAAGTTTGGACTAACAATGTTTCTTCGATATCATGTGATCCATTATTTTTTAGAGTTTTTGTTGCGACCGCTGTCTCGTAAGTCTATAATTAACACTTGATGTAATAATAGATTTATAGGGAGTAAACTTATGTTAAGTAAAATGATTGTAAAAAAGAACTATTTCATCAAGCACAAGGAAGTAACCCTGAAGGACTTCCGGAGCAAGAATCTTACAGGTGTCTGTGAAGATAGGTTAGATTTTCGGACAGTTCAAAAATGGTGATCACAAAATGATAATGTATGGATGGACGAACGAAACGCTGAGAATCGTAAGTGTGAATCAAACTAGCAGTGAGTATTGGAGCTGAAAGATATCATCCACTAATAGAGTGCTGGCAGGAGAGGAAAGGTTTTGGATGTTAGCATGGCTGATAATCATGCATTTGCCCTTACAATGGGTCATTATTAGACATATTTTAGAAGACTTCGAAGTATCCAAACATTCGACGGGTGACAATGATATAACTGTCTTTAGGAAGATCGACAACACTGTTCAAGCAAGCAGATGCTAAAATTATTGAATGTACACTCGCATTCAAGTCTTTCGCTGATGGCATCAGCTTTTCAAAATACTACATCTCCAACATGAATGCTATTGATGAAGCTGCTGTGTTTGTGGGTCAAGGATTTCAAACAACTGTTGTTCAGGAGGATGTTTCATCACCCTGTACGTTCTCCAATGGTTCTGAAAATGCGCGTATTTTGTAAGTATAATAGGCCATATCACACACGTATTTGTTTCACACGAACAACTGTTTCGGACAATTTTTCTGCCTGTTTTACTATTGAAAGAAAGACGCGCGATTTTTTTCTTCCTTTCGAAAAAAATTGCAAGTTGTTCGTTTTCAACCAATCAGCTATCAGCTTCGAATGCTATCAGCTTGTTTGTAATGGAGAACCAGTTTCCCTGGGTTAACTCAAGTGATATGTGGTGATTGGTTGTTGTGATAAAGCAGAAAAATTGTTCCAACAGTTGTTCTTCCAAAGCAAACGGATGTGCGATAGCAGCCTTAGGGAAGGACAGCCCTAGGCATTCATGTTCTTGAAATCCAAAACACCTACTGCACATAAGCAGCTATAAGGAAGAAATTGATTTAATCCTTGCTGCTGGAATGTTTGCCGACTTCCGTAACGGAAATACTTTTAGTTCTAGAAGAGTACTGCTCAGCTCTAAATTTGCAATACCAAGGTAGAAAACTATAAGATTGGGAAATGTGGAAAATCTTTAGACAGTAGGTGTAGCTAAGATGCAAACGGTGAAATTTTTAAGGGTCATGTTTCTATCAGATATGTGTCAGAGGGTTTAAATGATGTAAAAGTCTGATTGAATGTAATTTTTATCTTTTACATGAGACTTCAAAAATTGCATTAAATTTTGTGTTTTGATACTACGATGACTCAGCTTGTCCATATGCCACAGTCATCAACTAGAGCAAAAAAAGATACTGGTTTATCCCTCTGGTAGACTGCGACTATTTATATCGAAATGCCAGTGTTTTTCAACGCTGTGTATCCCAGAGGTTGGGAGAACAGAGCTGAACCGGGAGATTACAGCAAGTGATGACCATATGTGAATTTCTTTTCGAATGGATGTCCTGATTGTAAAAATAGCGTTTACTGATCCCTATTCTAATGCGAGTGAACTAATTGGATATCACTGACTAAATTCACGATGTCCAACACTATCTGCATAAGCCATCAAAAGAATTAACGCCATGTCCTGTTATTAAACTACGAGCTAGACAATTTTTAACTGATGTTCCATGGGTACAAATCTTGATTTTACGATGTACATAGAAGTGGCAACTGACTCTAGAATGGAGGACTAGTCTCGTCAGTGATAAATTTCGCCTCTTTCTCAGAAGCAATGAGATTGGTATGAAAATCCCGTAACCAACGCTATTAACAAGCTTTCATGAGAGAACATAATACTCGACCTAAAATACAGAGCCAAAATGCACTGTAGACAGACTCCTCTAGATACCAGAGGGATAAACCAATATCTTTATTTCCTCTAGTCCTCCTTTCTGGTACTGTGACAGATAAATGTTACGTTGATTTTGTCTTCGAATCAGTGATAAGAATATTCTTATAAGATGCCATACGAGCCATCTGTAAACACAACAAAGCGAATCGTCTATTATCCGTATTGCAGCGAATAGCCTGCCTGGATGCTACAGTGCCTGCCACATCTCAGGACTTGTTTCGCATGGACCACATCCGGGGCATCACTTATCGGCTATTGCAGAAGGAAAAGTTAACTTCCAATGTTAATGCTGTGTATATCCAAGTGCCTGAAGTATGGCAAAACATTCCTAAGACAACGATTAATAACCTCATTGTAAGAGTATCAGCACATGTATTTTCCCTAATATTCTGTATCGACTTAATTCATATTCTTTATCCAAGAAATCGAGATCATTTCAGTATTTTGTTTCCACCCTTTAATCCTTTGCATTTGTGTATCACTTTTAAGAATTTCAAGTTTTTACGATCTTTCCTTCTTGGTAGCGCAATTTCAATGTTGAGCAATGTATATTGATGTTGACTGTATTAGCAATTACGTATTACAAACATCCTTCGAGTATTTTTGAAGCAAATTTGTGTACTCCTGGTCTAGTAATTTCAGTCAGTTGCATTATAATTGATAATTAAGTATTTAATTTTATTTGTTTGAAAAGAACTATAATAATCCAAACTATCCCTTTTGCAATTCTCCTGTGTCTGTTAAGATAAAATAACTAAATCGATAAACATGGAACATCAGCTATCGAATTTTTAAGTTATAAATAACTGAAACTTGAAGAAATAGACGAATTCGAATAAAGTTTCATTTTTTCAAATTCTATGGCTTTAAACTACGAGAAATGAATTAATAATACTGCAAAATACACCGTAAGAATATGCTTCTAGGTTTTCATCCCCTGTACCACCAGTGATTAAATGAGTTGAAAGCTGTCAAACGGGCTACTGCGTAGGTGTTTTCGTATCTTTTACTCATCTTTAACGCAAATATGAGATGGTACCTCTTAGATAGTCCTCACTGAAAATAGTCTTCCCTTTAGGTAAGTAGGTATCGAGGGATTTACTCAAAACAAACAGGCAAATCCAGAGGTAGTTGTTTTAATAGTAATTGCGGTTTTAATTGTAAAAAGTAGTTAAACTAACCGTTAGAATTTTACCTTAGTTTAATCATTTTACTTCTCAAAATGATATAGTTACAAGATCTTAATAATCAAAAGTATTTTAACTATATGTTAAAAGTATTTAAAAAAATCTTAATTCTTTATAGGCTCATCTGTTATATACTTTATATACGAGGGCTATTCAGAAAGTAACGAACGTTTCCGTCTGAAGTCGCTAGGCGTGCCAATCACGTATATTTTGGTGTCTGAGTGCTCGGCATCTCAGTCGGCCTCCAGCCGTCACAACGGAAACATTTCCACGCTGCCCGTTTTTTCGACATTCAAATTTAAAATGTGCGCTGCAATTGAAAATCCCGCCAGTTGTGAGGTGCGGTCTGTGATACGGTTTTTATAGGCAAAAATCCTAAAACCCATGGAAATTTATCGGCAAGTGTGTGAAGTGTACAGAAAAAGCGGGTAGCTTGGAAACAACGTAATAAATGAAAGTTCAATCCGGAAATGGTGCATTCAGTTTAAAAAATGGCCGAACTAACGCTCTCGATGAAGAGAAGAGTGGACGCCCTAGCATTGTGACTGACGAAATGGTCGCTAAAGTTGATAAAAAGATTCGTGAAAAACGCCATTTCACAATAACGGAGCTTTCGCTTAGTTTTCCACAAGTTTCAAGGAATTTGTTCTTTGAAATTGTCACACAAAAGCTTGGCTACCGCAAATTTTGTGCAAGATGGGTGCCGAAATTGCTTGCAGACCACCATAAAGGTCAACGAATGGGGACAGCTTTGACATTTCTGGAGGCCTGCGACAGACTGGATCGAATCGTAACTGGTGACAGGACGTGGGGGAGACACGTGAATTGCGAGACAAAATTACAGTCCATGCAGTAGAGGCACACAAGTTCCCCCAAAACACAAAAAAATGTTTGCAAACCTTGTCACCAAAGAAGATTATGGCGACAGTGTTTTGGAATAGTTAAGGTGTGCTTTTGATTGATTTTCTCGAACGTGGTGGCACAATAAACTCTGAGCGGTACTGTCAAACTTTGCTCAACCTTAGGAGAGCAGTTCAAAACAAACGCCAAGGAAAGTTGACGTCGATTTTTTTTTTTTTTTGCACGACAATACTCGACTTCACACGGCAAACCGCACTCAAGAACTCCTTAATTCATTCAAATGGGAGGTTTTCGCTCATCCGCCCTATCGTCCCGATCATGCACCTAATGATTTTAACTTGTTTCCAAGAACAAGAACTGGCTAGCGACACAGTGCTTTGACGACGACAAGGTGGCTGATATCGCAGGCGGCAGAATTCTATGACGAAGGAATTTAAAGCTTGTCCACCGCTATGACAAGTGCCTCAATTTGTTTGATGATTATGTAGAAAAGTAAAATTTTAGTCGCTCTTTCTGATATATATAATATTTTTTTTCCTTGTACTTAGTTTCTTTTTAATTCCAAAACGTTTCTTACTTTCTGAACAGCCTACGTATAATAGTACTTACTACAAACAAATAATTCAGGTTAACAAAAGAACATTCATATTTTGATAAAGAATTAACGAATGGTTATTACAACTTGATATTTAAAATATATTCAAGTTAAGTCATAAAATACAATGAAAAAAACATTCCGCGTAAGTTAAAAGAAATGTAGAGAAAGGCTTTTTTCCTGAGCTCATAGTGTAGAGTCATTACGAATTTTTTTAAAGCAAGAGACGTGAAAAAGGAGCAATGCGCTTGCCGAGACTGGAACCTGGACCTCCCAAATACCGGCCGACGGTGCTATCATTACACCACGAAGGGATGTTAGAAGGAGGGGGAAAATATCTTATATACTCTCCTTTTTAAACTGGGGATTAGGGGACTCATTCACCAAATCCTGGTGGTTAAAAATCATGATTCACAATCTTTTAGTTCGGGCCCCACTGTAGAGTTATTAGGTTATTTTGAAGCAAGTGTCGAGAAAAATGTGCAATGTCAAAATGTGCAGGCGTCGAACCTGGGACCTCTCGAATATGCGTCGAGTGTGCTACCGTTACACCATGAAGGCATATTAGAAGAAAGGATAAAATACTTTATAGCAACACCACAGATGAAGCAAATATGAACTCATGTAAACATTAGTAACGGAATCTTGATAAATCAAAGCGCTACTTTTGAATAATGCATCATACAGTCACATTTCTGTCCCTTTAACAATTTAATAAGTGCATTAGAAATTGGGAGAATGTGCCGTAAATGTCACTTCCTGAATGCAATCCATAAATGTAATGCATAACTGTAAAGTTTGGAGAAGGAAGATTACATGACTACTTAATCCAGCTTAGGATTAAGCCATTTAATTATCGAACAAGCAGTATAATACCGGAGTTATGCAAGGTATTCCTGATAATTCTGTGATGCTAATTTTGTGACATCAGCTCTGTGAAGACACTGTTATTATGACATCTTCGTTATCTGTTGACTGAGATTTGTATAGGAAAGTTTGACTTAATGAAAGCTGATGAACTAACCTTCATTTTAATACCTCAGTGTGTCTTTAGAATGGAGTAAAACGGTAATGACATTAGACAGTAGAACCAGTAATAAGTGCAAAGGTTAAATGATCGAAATATTAATTCTTTCCTGTTATATGGAAATTGTGAAAGAGGAATTGCGCATATATCATTTTAATCAACTAATGCAAAATTTAAATTAATTACATTGGTTAACAAAAAAGCGCCAGTTTGGAAAACGTGTATAAGGTTTCAATATTGCACCCATGCTATTGTAAAAGTAGTCTATGATAGCATTAACCAAGATTTTCATTAACATTCAAAATAAATTATTTATAAAAGTCTGGCTATCGGACTTAAAGACATTAGCCGTAAAAATTAATAATTAAAGTACAATTCATTATATTTTTCTACTAAAATTTTTGTTAGTTTTAACGTTAAAAAAGGGCAAATTAAATAAAAATATTCCTCTTTTCTGATGTTTTTCCTGAAATAGCTAATAAAATTACTGATTCCATATTTCAAAATTTTCTATAGTAAAAATCTTAAACGTAGTAAATGCTGTAGTATTACTTTATTTCCGTATAGGCCTGTTGTTTCATTATCTATGCTATTATTATTTATTTATTTCAACTAAAGATGGTGGGGAATAGAAGCGAATCTCAGTCGAGCTATCTCTGCTTTCGAGATAAATTATCTCGTATTTCTAGTTAGAATGCACTATAAAGAAAACGAATTAGAAAATGAGTACTGTTGAGAAACTTGTGTTGTCTTTACCCAGATTAAACTAAATATCTGAGAATTCCCAGATTTATGTGCTACCGCTACCACAAAAATTTTTTTACAAGAATGTTTACAAACTATTCCGTCATTATATAAAATTACACATTGACCCATTAAAACGGGCATTATATAAAATTTCACATTGATTCATTATAAACTGACATTACATAAAGTTACACATTAACTCATTAAAGACTGGCATTATATTAAATTACACATTGATTCATTACAAATTGACATTATACAAAAGTTACATATTGACTCATTAAAAACTTACATTCTATAAAATTACACAATGACTCATTACAAACTGACATCATAAAAAAATAACCCGTTGATCCATAATATAAAACGGCATAATTAAAATTGTTAAATCATTTTAATTAAAATAGTTTTTGTCTTTTTATAAGGGTGCAAAAATTACTGAGTTCACATATCGATATATATAGTAAAATAAATAAGAAAGAACAAGCAGCAATATCAAATAATAATTGTATAAATTTACGTGAAAATACTGACCAGCGATTATTAGCTCAGTTTAGTAAATTTGAGCTTAAAAATTAGAATGTTTTGTTCCCTTGTTAGGAAAATTTATTCAGAAAGTTTCGATTTGTTTAATATTCTAAATGTTTCTAAATGTTTGAAACACACACACACACACACAAAAAGACAAAAATAGTATTTCAGGTGATTTTTTTTTCAAATTCAAAGGCTCTTTAGTTTTCGTTTGTCATAAATAAATTTGAGAAGGAATGTTGTGTATTTCATTCTTTTCTGATAAAATTTGAAATGTTATTTACATCGTATCTATATCCTACCTACTATAGACCACTGCACATTCGTGAAACATGAAAAATTATATTATATTTTGTCTTCATAAATTATAATCAAAGACTGTTATAGATATGTTTTTGTAAATTATGACCAAAAAGCATTTTAGACTTATCTTCCGAAATCGTAATTTTAGTAAGAAAATTATAAATATTTTTCTTACTTCTTGCATATTTCTTTTCTAAACATATCTCTGAAATTATTCTATCAATAATGTTTTTGCAGATCTGCATTTTAATCAGGGAACTCTATTCTTATACCCATATCCACATACCGAGATTAATATAATTTTGATCACAATAACATCTAGGTTATGTGACCAAACTTACAAAAACCTATTTTTCGGCGTTTGACAATTACCAGCTAGGAACCCCAAGACATAATGAATTAAATAAAGATGTGAAATAATTTAGCAACTAGAATTTTAGGCACGTATGTAGCTTATTTCGTACACCCGAGGAAGAAAAAATAAAAAAGGAAAAAAAATTATGCTTAAATCAGCCCAAAACATAATTTTCTGTTATGTTTGTTAACTACAGATAAACGCCTTTCAGTGGAGATTCGCAACTGACAACTATTTATTAATATTTAGCCACCATTCATTCTTGAAGCCTCATACATGAAATGATTTTTTTTTCTTCCAACAATTCTGGCTCCACCTACCTCACTTTAAAGCAGCAAGAAAGGGGTAATTCTACTTCCCGCCTAGAGTTTTAGAGAAGAAGGGGGATCTGCGTAGCACAGAAGCTGATGGCATTACTTGATCTTTCGAAGTTCTTTATTCAAAGATTTCTAATTCGGCAAAAACGTTGCTTATAAATCTTCATAGCTTATTTATAGGTCTATTCCACATGCTATTCAGATTTCGCTATAAAGTTTGAAGTTTGTAAAGCTAAATTCGAATTCTAAGTAGTTTTTAAGTCTTACATATTTCTTTTACACATTTTAATATTAGTTTAATTTTAATATTAGTTTTCAGCATATTTACTCCAGGCTTTATTATCCAGGATTATTTAAATTGCGTGCATTTAGTGACACAATTTAAGGTGTTTATTTCTATAATTTCATAAGTTTCGTTTGGAATGATGTTTGTTATTATTTTACAGTTTCAGCCTCATCAGTTAGTTTCTGGCAAAGAAAAACATCGAATTTCTCTCTTACTCAATTATTCATAAAACTGTGCGCCGCAGACTGCTTTCTGTTCTCTAAAATGAAGTCATACCTCAAAAATCATTATTTTATAGCACTGAAATGACAAAACAAATCCTAATGAGAAATTTCCGAAAGATGAGTTCTACCGAAAAAAATCAAGCACCCACCCACATGGACGTGCCAAACATTATATACATAATCTGTTCGCATATTTTTTAGACGATTTTACTTTGCTGTAAAAAAATCGCTTGCTTGGAAAAAATGCTTTAATTGCAACTATATTTTTGAGAGTATCAATTATCCTCTGCTATTTCACAATTTTGTTTTCATATCAAAATGGCGCTTTTACAGAAGCAATGGATGGAAGGCTATACTTGTGCTCTTTTCAAAAAAAAATATTTGTATTTAGTTATTAAAATCTACTTTGAAAGCCATGATCGTTATCTAAAGCAACGATAGATAATACTGTATATAAGAAAGGAAAAAAAGTCGCATAGTTTGGCTTCAAGGAGAAAAATTGTTCAAAATACATAGCCAAGAAAAAAGCGGAATGTTTCGAATGTCGCAGAGGTAAGGACTCTAATATTAAAAGAAAAATCGTCGAAGTCAAATGATATTTGATAATCATTAAAATGCTCAGTTGCAACTGTAAACAAAGTGATTAATGCTGATTTGAATCTTAAAAGGCGAAAAAACTAAATGTTCATCGTCTTTCTCCGCGACATATAGCCGAACGCGCTGCAGAATTCTCTATAAGAAACAATTAATCAAACAAAAATGAAAAAATGTTGTCCAAATAAATTAATCTTGGGTATATTTAAATGACTGCAACAAAAGGAGATCCATTTATGATCATCAAAGAGAAGGAAAAATTCTTACAGCATGGTTCAATGAATCTAAATTATGTTTTTCAAAGGCATTTATGATTGCTGCTGGTTTTTTGATATATCGACAAATAAATGTTAAAGAGAGTGCAGAAAACTGTCAAAGTCAACTCCACATATATCCACAATTTCATTTTTTACACCTAAAATACGAAATATCTTCTCTTTACCCACAATGCCATGAATCAGTAGAATTGTATCAAAACAAAGCAGGCAACCGCACTCGTCAAAATCCACACATGATTTCCTGAAAAAATTGAACAAGAAACGTGTATTAAGGCCATACCGTTCCCTCATATCCCTACTACATCGCCTAATGTATCACCAACGATTTTTTTGCGCTTTTGGGATTTTTAAAAAGCGGATTGTCCAAACGTGGACCTACAAGTCTTCTTGGACTTTGGAAACCTGTTCAAGAGAAATAGAATAATATACTTCTTCTGATACTAAAAAAAGGCTTTATTATCTGAAAATTAATGTATGCCAAGATAGTCAAGAATAATGGTTATCAAATCGAGTATTTTAAACACAAAACCTTTGGGTAAAATATTTCTGTAAATACAATGCAAATAGTCTAAGAATGTGCAAACAGCCTCTGTAGATTTACAAATGTTGTATATGAAAGCGATGTATCATGCATACATAAAATCCATAGCGAGAGGTGATGAACGCAACATAAATGTAAGGTAAAACAAAGTAAGACAAATGTAAAACATACGTAAAACAAAATGGTGAGAAAACTTAAATCGTAACAGAGTCGTAGAAGATCGTCTGAGGGGTACCTGAGTTTATGAATAGAGAATACCGTGTACTGAACTAAAGGAGACCATAAGTATGCTAGAATGAATGAATATAAAACGTAAAAGAAGCAGGAAAAATCACGTATTTAGAACATGATGAAAAATAATTGCTCGAGAAAGGAAAAGAAGAATGTCGAAAACAGGAGCAGTAATGGAGATTATGAAACATATAAGCACATACATCAAATCTTATATGATTTTAATAATATTCCTAGAATACTCCTAGAATGGATAATTTAACATATTGCTTAATAATATTCCTAGAATGGGTAATTTAACATATTTGCAGAAACTGAACAATTCTTGGTAAAACTGAAAGTAATGCCAAGATATTTTGCAGTATTTAATGCAATAACTATGTAAAATACATATTAACAAATCCGAAATTTCACCTTATCCTAAGAACACAAAAGCACATAATTCACATGATATTAAAATAATGAGTAAATTGGACATACTTATATATTTATAGAAAATGGCAATATTACCGTAAATTTAGAAGCAATAATGCGAAGCGTAAAGCTAGCTAGTGAAGTTTAAGTTATAGAACTTAAGTTAATTTGAGTGTTCTTCGCAACTAGAACTAAGAGTATAGCGACTATTCGCGGTTCTTCTTACAACTACAGAAACAAAGTCTAAAGAAGAGTTAAAATACCCTTTTATTCAACTCAAAGAATAATAACAGTGGGTACCTCTGGGGCTTACAGGAAAGCCTCCAATTGGGGTTTAACTTAAGACAGAAAA
Source organism: Stegodyphus mimosarum (assembly GCA_000611955.2). Lineage (NCBI taxonomy): Eukaryota > Metazoa > Arthropoda > Arachnida > Araneae > Eresidae > Stegodyphus > Stegodyphus mimosarum. The sequence continues at coordinate 187,137 of KK116615.1, forward strand.
TAATAATAAATTGTTTTAATTCTAACTAACTAAGCCGAAGCTATACAGAAATAACTAACCAAGTTGACCCTTAATTAAACCTCAGCGGGGAGCATTAACAGGCACGTAAGACTATTGTCAAACGAGTAAGATAGGCAGGCCTTAAAGCTATGATGTGGCCAGAAGGCATAACTCGCTCTATTGAGAACTTCTGAGCTCTTTTATGGAAGTGACTGAAACTTCCCATTAAATACTGGTTCTATCTCATTTACATAAAATGCGATACTGATAAGTCATTCTGGCCTGGAGTTGTAGGTGGGAAACAAAAAAGTAAAGGAAAGGTTTCAAAATTTAAAATAACAAATTTAAAAAAAACTGAAAGTCTTCAGATTTTGCATTACCCCCAAAGGGGCGTTTTTTTAACGTTTTGCGAGTTACCTTTTTTTATTAAATATCATTTTCTTCGCACCTAAACCATAAAATCCAATTCAACAGCAATATCGCAAAATAATTTTAAAATGAGTATGTCTTTTCCGATACACAGTCTCGCACGCTGGAGATAATTTTTTTTCTCGTACAGTGTTGCCATTGCTCGCTTTAAAATCGTTGAGTTTGTTAATCAAAAATTCTTTAATGTCTGACAAAATATGAAATAGATAATAAAACAAATTCTAAATTGCAAATTAGGGCTTCCAAATGCCCAAATTTGGCGGAGGATTACGTTATTCAAAATTGGATGGTTCTAGGTACCGTTGTTTTATCACAAACATACATACATTTATGCAGATTCTTCATTATTTAATTTCTTTAAATATAATACAGGACTATAATATTTGGTGGCAACAGTTGAAAAGTGAATCAACGCAGAAAGTGAATCGACATAAAATGCCAAAACGAAATTAATAGCCCTTTTGGGCTAACCCCTTTGGGCTAATAACTATTAAGAAAACAAAATAAACTCCTACAAAGTGTATACAACTCAATGTTTATTGTATGCATATTGGAAAATTCAAAACAAACTGTTAAATAACGCAACATTTTCCGCCTTTGAAAGCAATTATTTAATATTTTATTGAAATATTCCACCATTAACATCGATGTATTAATTGTTCAAGTATTGTGTCCAATGAACAAAACACTCATAATCGTGATGATGTTGACTGTCAGTGCTTGAAAGTCAATCCAGTTCCAATTTCGCTCACTATCCTGAAGATCTTGATCCGTATTTGTTAGCTTCCTAGTAAATCAAGTCTCAGCTCTAACGAAGATCACATCACTTGATTTATAGGGTTTTAACCCTATAAATCAAGTGATGTGGAACTGCTTTTATCTAACAGAAACAGCTAGATAACGTGACGAAAGCGAGTTTCGTGAGTATTAAGAAGGTTGGCTTTTTTGGTTTGGTTTATTTAATTAAGGCAAAGCAGCCTTCGTGGAGGACTTTCTAAAGGAAACTTGCTCATATACACATTACACATTGGGAAAACACGAAAACACTTATGCAGCTAGCTCGTTCGTGGGATTCGAGCCTCGGACCGAACTACTAGTGTTCAGCGACTTTATCGCTCGGCCGCTGGTGCCCGTATTAAGAAGGGTTTTTTGTCTGTAAATACGAATCTATATTGCTGACATTTACGGTGGAGAAAACATTTAACTTGTTACTTCAATTACTTCTGGATATTTTAAATATATTTCTTGATTTGCATATAATAGTGTATAGTTATGTTTTTGTCGTTTAGCTATGTTTTGTCCTTGTTGAAGACAAAGCGTATTCTTGAAGTTATTTTAGATGGGCTTTGCTACCGAATTTCGTTTCAGTTCTCTCAGCATTTCATAAAATTAATTTATAGCTTCCTGTGTCGATGTCAACGCATGGTGGAATGATAGTAATAGCTCAACGTTTTGAGAAAATTACTTTAAAATATTCACTAAAATTGTTAGTAAAAATTCTGCTAGATTCACAGTAGACTGAGAATATGATTGCGTTTCCAGATAGGCTTCAGATATTAAGAAATTAAACAAGACGTCTTATTAACTTTTTCTAAATATCTGCAGGGATGACTTTCGGAATTTCAGTGGAAACGCATGTTGTCATAAAAAGTGTTTTACGTATGTCTGTTTATAAGGTATTTCTCCTGCCTTTGTGGTGTAGTGGTCATCACGCTCGGCGCGCATTCGAGAGGTCCGTGGTTCGAGACCCGACGAGGGCATTGCTAATTTTTCACTTCTCCAGCAACACAATTTTTCCGTTCTCCTCTTTGCAAGCAAACTTAAAAACACTATAGTGGCGCCCGAACTAAAAAGGTTGCCGATGCTGATGCTTCGTCACCAGGATTTGACAACTGGGTCTTCAAATCCCCAATCGCCCTTTAAAAGGGGGGAGCATATAAGGTATTTTCAACCTTCTTTCTGCATGCCTTCGTGGTGTAATGGTAGCACCCTCGGCGCGTATTCGAGAGGTACAGGTTCGAGTCCCAGCGAGGCATTGCTCATTTTTCACTTCTCCAGCATCAAAATAACTTAATGACTCTACATATTTGCAGTTCTATAAATTTTTGTATACTTACTTTGTATTGCTATAAATTTTTGCATATTTATTTCGAACTTGCGTATTGCTTTGAAACTGCGAATAGGTTCATATTTTTACATCACGTTTAAGTGTCTCTGCTAAAATTTCTCAAATCTGTAACATTTCTCCGACATTTTGATCTCAAAAGAAATCAAATGACACGAGGCCAGTTCCATGTAGAGATCTTTTAATAGAGCTCTACAGATGCTCAATTGAATTGGTATGATGAGTCCTAGTAATAGAGTCCTTAATTATCACTCTGTGACTGAACATGAAGACAATTACATACCCTCCAGCAACATCAGACAATTTTAGAAACCTGCTAGCTTTTCATGGCTAAAGATACTAATAAACATCTAAAGTCTGAAATCTAGACCACCAAATCAGCAGCAGCTTTTCGTTTGGAGAGGCATGTCTCAATTTTTAATTTTACTTCAGCACTGAATAAAAATACCTCCATATTGCAGAAACAGTCACATTTAAGTGTATAAGGAATTATCGTCTCTATTCTAGTTTACGAAATTTTAGATATACAACATTTACAGCTCTGCTAGAACTAAATTTATATATTGGCGAAGAGGTGGAAATACGGAAAGGAAGAAATAACGAGACAAGTGTTTCAGCGTTTGAAAACATTTTTCATTGTCATAATCCTGGGATCCTCATGGATGTTAAAAGGGACGGAATATTCTGCAAGACTATATGAATTTAATTCATTCAATCGGTTCTCCACTAAAAAAGGATTCAAAATAAAGCAGGCAGTCCACCCAAGTTATCAAAATAAAACCGGCAATCCATCTACGAAAACATGGAGCCTTTGGCGCCATTGTTTTTAATATTCTAAACATGAACTAGCAATGCAGTGTTGCCAAAACATAAAACATAACTTTAAGCGAAGTGCTTTTACACAACCGTTGAGTTGCTAGCAACAGAAAACTGAAACAGAGGGCACAGATAAAAGTTACACTGGTGTGCAAAACTTTAAGCAACAATGTAAAAATTTAGCAGATAGCCAAGAAATTGCAGAAAAGGAGGTCTGGAGATCAGTACAATGAACACGTATGTCAGTAAAAACGTCATGCGTATGCAAATATCAGGAACGAAACGTCAGAGGCGACGTGAGCGTACACAAAACGCATGATGTCGGCGCGCGCAGCTCAACAGTAGAATAAAAGGAAGGACGGAGACGCAACTCAACAAATTCGCTGCAAGTGCCAGTGAGTCAGTTCGTGAAATATGGCTAGAAGAAATCACCTGGACGACTTCACACGTGAAAGAATGATTGGAAAGTTGGAGGAAGGGCGTACTGTCACCAGTGTAACTGCAGATTTCGGAATCAACAAAAGTGTCGTTTCGCGCGCTTGGAAAGCGTTCCAAGCCACAGGTACAGCTGTTAGAAAGGTTAGTGGTAGCCGCCCGAGAGCGACATCTGCAGGGGATGACCGATATATCGTCTTGCAGGCAAAAAGAGGCCGACAGCAGTCAGCAAGCGCATTGCTCAACAACTCTGTACAGCAACAGGGCGACAAGTGTCGCGGTTTACTGTGGTCAGACGCCTTCACAAAGGGGGCCTATTCGCTCACCGTCCTGCACGCTGCCTCCCGGTGAAAGTTGGCCACCGACGCTACCGTTTACGGTGGTGCAGAGAGCACAAAAACTGGGCAACTGATCAATGGAGTCGTGTCCTCTTTACGGATGAGAGTCGGTTCAGTACCAGAAGCGATTCTCAACGCGTTTTGATTTGGAGAGAGGTCGGGACCCGTTTTTATCCCTGTAACATCAAGGAAAGACACCGTAACGACGGTCCTGGAGTTCTTGTCTGGGGAGGCATTATGCTGAATGGGCGAACTGAGCTCCACGTTTTCGACAGAGGATCTGTAACCGGGGATTGCTATTGTGAGGAGGTACTCCTTCCCCATGTGCGTCTGGCCCAGACTTAATTTTTATCGATGACAGTGCTCGGCCACATCGGGCTCTTGCTGTTGAGGAGCTACTGGAAAGTGAAGATATCACTCGAATGGATTAGCCAGAGTACTCCCCAGATTTAAATCCCATCGAACATGTGTGGGATGCTTTGGGGGAGACGCAGTGCAGGACGCTTACATCCTCCGGAGAACTCCCAACAACTCAAGCAGATGCTGATTGAGGAATGGGCACTCCTACCGCAAGAAATGTTGCACCAGCTGGTTTTGAGTATGCGGAGACGATGCGAAGCAACCATTGCAGTGAAGGGAGGGCATATCCCATATTAAGGAACATCTGCTTGTTGTTCTTCCTCTTGGATAGACAATCATGAGTCACGATACTATGCGTTCAATAAAGCTTGTTTTTGTTTGATTCCATACCGTATGCATTGTATTCCTTTTTCAGCTCCGATGCTTTCCTCATCCTTTACGTACATAATACCTCCTTCATTTCTGCATTTCATGTCTCTCAGTTGATTTCTCGTGGAGTTATGGCAAAAAACCCTGCTGTTGCTTAAGTAGTTTTGCACACCAGTGTAGTATACATCTATGCCGTTCGTGGACTTCTTCTGGTGATGCTGTGCATGTATAATTGTACAAATGAGAATCAGGAAGAAAATCAACCAAGTCATTGTTATTACGGAAGTTTTTACCATTAAATAACTTTCCTAAATTTCGAACTAAGCAATAATCCGATGGGGCAAGGTTAGAGCTGTATGGGAGATGCAATATCACTTTCCCAGTCAAAGTCCATTAATTTCGTATATGCTGTTAAAGATGTGTAAGGCCTCGCATTGTGGCGGTGGAACACGATTCTATCGCGTTTTGCCAATTCTGGCCTCTTCTGTCTATTCTTGTCTCTTCCTCTTTCTCTAGTGTCAAAATTTGTTGGCAGTAAATAACTGAGTTGATCGTTTGACTGCTTGAAAGCAGCTCAAAGTATACGATAGCTTATAAAATATTTCTCTCGCCTTCTTAGCATGCTTTCGCGGTGTAGTGATCAGCACACTCGGCGCGTATTCGAGAGGTCCGTGTTTCGAGTCCCGGCGAGGGCAATGCAGATTTCTTCAGCTTCCTGACGTCAAAAAATTACATAATGTCTCTACAGTGACGACCGAACTAAAAAAAGGTGGTGGATGATAATTCTCTACCACCAGGGTTTGGCGATTGAGGTTCCTAATCTCCGATTGCCCTTTACAAGAGGGAGTATATAAGGTATTTCTCCCCCGCCTTCTTAGCATGTCTTTGTGGTGTAGGTACGCTCGGTACGTATTCGAGAGGTTCGAGTCCCGGCGAGGGAAATGGAGATTTCTTCAGCTTCCTGACGTCAAAAAGCTACCTAATGTCTTTACAACCTTAGTGATCCCACCAAAGAAACAACATGACCATTTTCTGGTTCGGTTTAACTTTCGATATCATGTGTTGATTCAACATGCTTGGAGAATGTTTTTCTTCGATTAATGTTACTGTAGGCAATCCATTTTTTTATCACCAATGATAATTCGTTTCAAAAAAGGGTCGATTGCGTTATGTTTAAAATGTGTATCTCAAATATTGGTTCATTGTGTTAAGTTATTTTCTTTCAATTTACTCAGAACCCAAATATCGATCTTCTTAAAAAGTCCCAGACATAATATGTGATTTTCAATTGTAGTGTGTCATGCACTTAACCTTTTTGCAATCTCATAATTATTATTTGCAATTACATAATGATTCGATTCAGTGTTTTTTTCAATTAGCACAGTTATGTGAAGATTCGATTTAATTTTGTCATTTTCAACTTGTGGAGGTCAGCTAGATCGTTGATAATCTTCAAGTGAAAAATCTCCAAAGCGAATATTTTTAAAACAATTCTGATAAATGCGTTCTTTTAAGGAATCAACATCATAATTTTCATATGTGTCTTATTACATACATACATCTTACATATCTGTGAGTCTCAGCCAATAAAAAAGAAAATTATGTCGAAAATATTTATTTTTTTCACCCCATGTTAAAATTGACTGTAAACTAATAGTTGAAATTTGCTTCTGTAGCAACCGAAAGGTATCAAATCTGCCCCCAAAATGTAAAATTGAGAGAAAAACAACAAAACGAATGTAACGCTACCTATTTGTGCTAACCAAAATTACTTTTCTGCCAAGCCAATGCTATACATTAATGTATAAGAAGTGTGAAAAGAACTTTTTAGAAATGTGCCAAATCAGTCCTTTCTATTCACACAACTTAAAATCTGTTAAAATTTCATGAAAATATATAAATGTTCATCATTTTTTAAATTCAATAATTTTATGAAAAACTCTTAAATTTTCATCATTTTTCAAAATTTAAAAAAAACTCATAAAACTTCATAAAAACTCTTAAATTTTTATTTCATTTTACACTACTGTGAAAACAATGAATTTTCAATCATCCTTCGAAGTCTCTGAAAAATGTTGAAAATTTTAGTGAAAGTCCTCACTATTTTCGTGAAAATTTATATATTTTCATGAAAATATTGAATTTCGAGGGAATAGGGCTTTAAAAAATGATTCAATTTATATATTTTCATGAAAATTTGAAGGATTTTCATAAAAATATTAAATTTTGAGGCGATAGCCTTTCGGCGTTTGAAAATGATGAAAATTTGTATGTTTTCGTGAAAATTTAAGAGTTTTTGGGAAGTTTTATGAGTTTTTCAGAATTTAGAAAAATAATGAAGATTTATATATTTTCATGAAAATTTAAGAGTTTTTCGTAAAATTATTGAATTTAAAAAATGATGAAAATTTATCTATTTTCATGAAATTTTAATAGTTTTTAAGATGTGTGAAAAGGAAGGATTGATGTGGTATGCTTCTCCGGGAGAAGTTTTCCAGATCAGTCCTTTTCACACTTCTAGTTTATGAATAATAGATGGAATATCGTATATAAGACAGTACATTATGGGATCAGGGTAACTTTACAAACTTTTTTATACGTCGCAAAGCAAAATCAGTACACAGAAGACGTATATAAGGCTAAATATGACATTATCTTTATTTCATATTAGTATGTACGCATATTTTTGTTAAAGATTACGTATGAGAACATTCTCTTTATACTATTTAATACATACAGAGGATATTTAACATTTTAGAACATTTTAGAACGATTAATGCTTAAAATGCAAAGAGTAGTTTTTTAAATATCTATCTGATAGCCATTTTTCTGAACTAAAAGTGTGCATCATGATTACCATGATATTTTCCATGACTTTTCCTAAAATAAGGCTTCTATTTCTCTTACACTACTTTCTAGAGTCATTTCATATAAGGTCATTTTGTGTGTCATTTGTGTTCTTCTTCCCCTACTTTCCAGCGTGGTTAATCGGCTTTCCAGAGTGGATTTGCTCTTAGAAAGAGATCTTTTCAGGAGACCAAAGTCACAATAGTTCATCGGTGAAACGTCAGCAGACTCTGCAAGAATATATTGAAAAGTTATATATGTAATACCTGTATCAGTCTTCATTTTCTCAAGGAATACAGTGGTACTTAACGCTTTGTCTCTTCTTTTTAGACAATAAATAGATCTTTCCTTTAAGTTGAAATACTTAGATAAACTAATGCTTTTTATCGAGTGTCACAGTGTATTTCCAATTATCTCCCGCTGAATTGATTTCATATAGTATTCTGAAAACTGTTGAAGTCCCTGCCTCTACAAAAGCTGATAACCATTATGTTCTTAATATTTTAAGGATTAAATCTTGGTTTTTTATTTTATTTTTTGTTTCTACAGTCGTATTTAAGAGTTTACAATTGATTTGCGATTCGGCGGATTTTCTCTTGTTACTAAAGATTTAACTTTAAAAGCATTAGAAACAGTATGTACCCTTTTCAGGTATTCGTTTGGAGTCTTCTTTCCATATAGAAGTAATTACTGACGGTTTCTCCCTTTCCGATTACTAATGTTGCTTATGTTGCACTAAGAAATTTTAATGCCATGCATTTCAGAAGTTTTCAATCATTATATAGGAATATTTCTCTTCGAAAAGAGCAAAAACATATCCTTCAATCCACAACTTATGTAGATGAGACATTTTGAAAGAAGAATATATTTAAGAGTAGCAATCGGTATTTCTCATTTCAAATAATAAGCTATTGATACAAATTTTTATTACATAACTTTTTCTTTTTTTAATTATTTATCGAAAGCGTTCTAGTAATATGTAAACTTCCTCTTTACATTAACATATGCATAACACCTGCAAATTCATCTATGGCATTTATTCCTCACTTAACTCTTACCCCCCGATTGACATAAATTATAATTTGGCAGTAAAATATGTACTTAACACGTGTAATCATCGTACTCGGATGATTACACGTGATATTTGAAAGACTTGAGTTTTGCATAACGCTTACAGAATAACTTCGTGGTACATTTCGTACATAATATGCAAAAAAAAAAAGAGTAAATCTGCTTGTGTTAAATTTAATAACTGAAAATCTTGTGGAAACTGAGAATAATCAATATTGAAGCAATCTAAAAAGTGGGAGATGCAATTAAAATCCGAGTACTATAATACAGATATATCAATCTGAGCTACTGATTTAATTGTTCAGGACAGTCACTGTTGTTATTGTTGTTGTGTTGTTGTCATGTTCATATTACATGTAAGAATGGCTACTCCAAAGAGAGGTCGGACTTCTATTTTTGACCCCAATTTTGAGGGAGAGCACCTGGGGGTGATCGGGGATCTCTACTCCTCTCTCCTTCCACCAAACCACTCGAGAGAACATGATGAGGACATTGATGGAAAGGACATGAAGAGGACACGATAGGACACTGATGGAGAGCACTCCGGAGAGGATCAGTCCGAGGGTCTCCGACCCCTCTTATCTTACCAACAACCTCTCAACAGGATTTTTGGCTCGCCGCATATTTCAAGTGTCCCCATGCCGCTCGGACACTATACATTTACAAATATCTACGTCTTTTTCGGGATTCGAACCCGGGTCCTTCGGTACCTCAGTAGATTCTTCCAATCACTATACCGTCTGGCTAAGACGTCGTTAAGGAGATCCTGTTTAGATAAATAATCCTATTTATAGAAGCTTAACGTTCTGCATTCGTATTTGCATACTGACAAAGAATATTTTCTAATTTGTTCCGTTTATTGTTATTTTGCCATAATATTACGTTTCTATATAGGACATTAAGTCATCTGTGGATTCCTTCTTGCTTTACATGAATATTTGTTATTTCTTCTTGAATGCTTCTTCTCTTGGTAGGCGTACAAAGAATGCGTTCCATTCTGAACACCTCCCTTTCCTGTGTGAGTAACCTTCGCATGCATTACTGTAATCGTTTATTTATTCCTACCTATCTTTTCTTGTCAATAAAAATTTTTCTTAATTAATTTTTCTGTAGCCAATAATTAATATAGGTACAATTAATTCAGCTGGTTATTTAGGCTGGCCAAAAATTTCTTTACATTTCTTTCTCTTTCAAGCTATGCTCATTATATCGTTTATTAATGCTTTTGTTAGAAAACTAAACACGTTTTTATTCTAGGCATATAAAGACAAAACTAAGAATTTTCATGAAAAATACGAAAAGGGAAATAACGACACGTGCCTTCTATTACGTATTTCTCAGAAAAGAAGGCAAAATAAATAAAGAAAAATTAGAAAGTAAAACGAAATAAATACACAACTCGCTTTTTTAAGTATGGAAAATAACTCAAATTAATTCCATAATTTTATAATAATTCGAATTAGTCTGATGAAATCTATTCATTTAAATAAGAATTCAAATTCAATTTTAAGTTTGTTTTAACGGATGCTCAAAAATCTCCGCGTCATATTATTATTTCTTGCAAATATATGCAATAAAACTTTCAACCCTTTAAAACTTTAAAAAAAATTATGAAATAATAATCCAAAAAATTTCTTTAACTTTTAATATTTTCTTCCGTTTACATAATAATTTTCTTAACTGGGTCGTGCAAACAAAAGTCTAAGTAGCGCTTCATTTATCTAGGATCAAACTGTATTTGCAATACTTTCAATGAACCTTTTTCAAGAAGCTGTTCTTAATTAATTAAGGGTACGGGAAAAAGAAATTTCTTATTCCACATTAATAAAGGGATCCCGCTATTCTTTTTTCTTTTTATGTTTGCAACAAAATGGTTTTCAGCAACTCCAAAAATGGATTTTATACTCAAAAGGACACATTCAACATTTCCATCAGACCAAAAACAGTTCTACAGAGGCTGTTCGCACATTTTTTAGACGCTGTATATTGTATTCACAAAACTAAATTACATAAAATTCTTGTGTTTTAAATGTTCTATTTGACATCCCTTATTCTGAACTATCTTTCGACATCGCAATTTCCAGGATAATAATGCCTTTCGAAGTGTCAGAAGAGGTATTCTATCCAATTCCTCCCGAACAGCTTTCCAGTGTCCTGTTAGGGTTTTGGGACAACGTTTGGATAATGAAGTTTTTAGAAGTCCGAAAGTACAAAAATCCATAGGTGACACATCGGGAGATTTAGTAGGGATATCAGGGAAGGGTATGGCCTTGATACCAGTTTTTTGTTCCATTTCTTTTAGGAAATTTACAGTGGATTTTGATGTGTGACTGCTAGCTTTGTCCTGATGGAGTCTCACAGATTGATGGCACTGTGGGAAAAGCGATGGTATTTCATTCAGAAAAATTGGCGCTAAAATATGTTCCTGATAGTATTTGGAGTTAATCTCGAGATTTTTTTGCACTCTCTTTATTTTTAACTTGCCATTATAAGAAAAACCAGCAACAATCAAGAATCCCTTAGAAAAACTTTTTCGATTCTTTGAACCATGTACTTAATTTTTTCTCCCCTTTTATGATAATAAATCGCTCTTTGTTTGTTACAATCATTTAAATACACCCATGCTTCATCTATTGTGACAATTGTTTTCCATTTTTCTTTGGATAAGTGTTTCTCATATAGAATTCTGCAGCGTGTCCTGCGTTGAGCGATATGCTTTGGAAGAAGACGATGCACATTGCGTGTTTTCGCTTTCTTAAGATTTAAATCAACGTTTATCATTTTGTTTACAGTGGATACCAAGCATTTTAATGATTTTGCAACTGTCCTTTGACTAAGGGGATTTTCTTTTAACATTAAACAACGTACCTTTGCAATAGTCGAAGATGTCCGTTTTTTCCTTGGATACTTGTTTGGAATTTTTGTCCAGCTTGAGGCTCCAATTTGACGTTTTTTTCCTTTCTTGTTGATGATATTACCTATCGTCGCTTTAGATATTATAAAACCATGACTCTCACGTCGTTTTTGGATAACGGAGTATGCATATTTCTCTTCGGAAAGAGCGTCAATGTAGCCTTCGAACCACTGCTTTGTTAAACTGGCCATTTTGAAAAAAAAACAAAACTTTCAAGACACAGACGATAATTTTGACTTTTAAAACATAGTACAATTGCAATTACTCCTTTTTCAGTAAACTATTTTTTATTATCGCTTACAAAAATCGTCTAAAAAATGTGCGAACAGCCTCTGTAAAAGTCCTAGCTTTCCCCTTCTTAAGATTTTTAATCAGAGTATCTTACTTTTACCTTTAAATACACTTAAAATTTAAAACTTAAAATGCAAAGCCCATATATTTTGAAGTAAAACCCTTTGCTTTGAAAAAGATGCATAAAAATAATAAAAAAATAGTATGATGAGTACAGGAATTTTTTTTAAGTATATACAATGTATTATATCAGAAACGAGTCTGAAAGAAAATAGCATAAGTCACCAAAAAAAGAAAATCTGAAAGGTTTCAAATTTTAACGATCGCCCAAAAGGGTTTGTTAAGGTTTTTTACACTCATTCTGAAGTGGCAGTCTACCAGTATGCTGTTACACTCACTCTTGCTAACCTTTTTTGTCTTTTTAGATTTATTATTAAGCATTGTTTTCTTCACCCTTACACCATATACAATTCAACAGCAAAATCACAAAATTTTTAGAATCGGCAGAGCCTCAAATGTTTAGAACTCCCGATGCAGTGTTAAGTGTTGGCATTTTTTAAAAAAAAAAATTCAGTCTTTTCTCAGTTTATCATATCAATGTCCAACTTTCTAATCAAGATGATTTGCAAAACTTTTTTCTGTCTTTTTATTATTAGCATTTTGTGTGTTAACTTTATTTTTTATATTAACTTTCTTAATTTCATGCTGATTACATTTATTAATTTTATATGGCGTAACTTAGCACTTACACCACATAAAATTCAGTTCAACGGCTAAGTCATAAAATATTTAAAAGCAGCATATCCTTAGAATTCCCGATAAGAAGTCTCAGCGCTGAAGATAAAAATGTTTTATTCCGTACAATGTTGCAACTGCTAGCTTTCTAATCGCCCACCAGCGGCCGAGCGGTAAAGACGCTGAACACTGGTAGTTCGGTCCGAGGTTCGAATCCCGCGAACGGGCTGGCTGCATGGGCGTTTTCGTGGTTTTCCCCTTGTGTAACGTGTATACGAGCCAATTTCCCTTAGAAAGTCCTCCACGAAGGCATCCCTCCTTTTAGGCAGATAGCCCTCGTGTGCTTTGCCATAATTGAATAACCTAACCTAGCTTTCTAATCGTTGAGTTTGCTACAGAAATGAAATACATTAAAGTTTTTAAATATATGAAAGAGATAATAAAAAAATTCGAAATTCAAAATTTACACTTCCAGGTGCCCATGTTCGGGTGGAGGACAACATTATGCAAAATTTGATGGCCCTAGATACCGTCTTGATCTTGTTTCCTTATGCGAGAAATATATTCATCTAGATTCTTCATTATTTGATTTTTTTTTAAATAATACAGATAATACAGTGATAAATTCAACGCAAAATCTCATTTCGAGAGTAATAGGCCATTTGGATTAACAACCCTTTTGGGCTAAAAATTCAAAAGAAATCGCAAAATACACAAAAATGCAAATAGATAAGAATTGCCGATACTTAAGTTGTCGATTATTATTGTAACTAAGAATTTACAAAATGAAAGGATACACAAAAGGATTTGACAGCAGATAATAAAACTTGTCCTAAAATTTTGATAATGAATTTAAGTCTTCCACTAAATCAATTACTAAATGCTTAAGATTTCTGATATCTTGGGACAGCTGTTGCTAATAAGGCTTGAATCGGATTATTTGATCAGCTTAAATTAGAAGATTCGATTATATCAAATCTGGTGATTTGATGTGGATATTCTCGATTTCGAAAAATTCGTTCGCTGTCAGAGAAAAAAAAAATTCGAATTAAATCAATTTCTGAAAAGTTTAGTTCATACTTATAAAGCTTTATATCAATATTATTCGATAGCCACTGTGCTTTGTGTGAATATGTGCAAGGGTGGGCATATATACCTTAACGTCTATTCATATTATGTAATCCTCAAGTGGCATCATGGATGCGTTCTATAAATCAGCTGAAAGATTTCGATTTCCTGACTCTCTCCGTGTGTAATCATAATACGAATTGTTTAAATTGAATCTACAGAGGCTGTTCGCACATTTTTTGAACGAGTTTGCTTACTGTAAAAAAACATCTTCCGCTTGGAATTTTTTTAACTGCAACTATGTTTTTGAAAGTATAAATTATCGTCCGCCACTTCACAATTTTTGCTTTTAAAGAAGCAATGGACGGAAGGCTTTGTTTGTGTTCTTTCCGAAAAAATTATCTGTATCTTGCTATTAAAAAGAGCTGTGAAAGCCATGGTTTTACGGTATCCAAAGCTACGATAGGTAATGCTGTCAATAACAGAGGTAAAAAATGTCAAAATTTAGCTTCAAGTCGGAAAATTGTTCAGCAAACGTTTCCAAAGGGAAAAACGGAATGTTTCGAATGTTGCAAAAGTAAGATCTTTAATGTTAAAAAAAATCTGCCAGTCAAAGAGCAGTTACAAAATGGTTAAAACGCTCAGTGTCAATTGTAAGCTAGGTGGTTCATGTCGATTTGAGTCTTAAAATGGCGAAAAAAGCATAATGTGCATCGTCTTTCTCCACGACATATCGCCAAAAACAGAACGCGCTGCAGAATTCTTTATGAGAAACATTTATCCGAATAAAAATGGGAAAATGTTGTTGCAGTAGACGAATCTTGGGTGTACTTAAATAACTGCAATAAAATAGATGCATTTATTATCATCAAAGTGGAGAAAAAAGTCTTAAAACATGGTTCAAGGAATCTAACGAAAGTTTTTTTAAGGTATTCATGATTGTTGCTGGTTTTTCATTTTTCACTCATATCTCTGTTAAATTTCTTGATCTATCACCAATGTATTTTTGCGCTTTTGGGCTTTTAAAAAGCGAGTTGTCCAAACGTGAAACTACAATATCCTTAAATTTTGTAAAGTTATTTGAGAGAAATGGCTTAAAATACCTTTTCCGATACTACAAAAGGCTTTATTGTCTTGGAACTTGCGGTGTATAAAGACAGTGAAGAATAAGGGTTATCAAACAGAATATTTAAAACATAAAAATTTTACGTAAAGTATTTCTGTAATTACAATGAAAATCGTCTAAAAATGTGCGAACAGCCTGTGTGGGCTGTACTCGAAGCAGAAATCCATTGTTGTTGCCTACATTTGTTATTCTTAGGTCTCTAATTCGTTCTGCTGTCTTGTGATTTAAAATAATATAGAGATAAAATAAAGATGGAGTAAATATCTTTCTCATAGAGTCGTTTATACACAGTTTTTAACATGATACGAAATTCCTAGTACTAATTGAAAATTCCAAAGACAACTGCTGCAAGGAATCTTTATAAATAAATAGAGATCTTCTGAGAAGGTTGCCTTAAAACCTCGCTGAAGATGTTACTGTTTTCAATAGTCGAATTAATTTTGCGTCCTGGGGAGATTAAAAAATCTGCCATTTTAATTAAGGAAAACATTTGTTGTACGTCTCCTCTGCAGGAGATCTTGTATAAAAATGTGTACACCACATGACTTCATTGTACGAAATATTAAATTATACGCATTTTTTCCTGTAGTTCATTTAAACTTATCGGGTTGAATTAAATCTACTTCGTCGATAGCGCATAAACTAAAACAGAATAAATGCACTCTTTCAAATTCACTGTATTTGTTTACCATAGCGACACTCTGGCGCTAGGTTCACTTAACAGCGTTACATCTCATTCACTTTATAACTCAGAATGGAAAAAAAAATTCTGTATATCATCCGAAGAATTATCTAATCGTTTCCACATGTTCTATTCAAATACCATAATAAATCTAAAACGATGTATATATAAAAAAATTAAACAAGCAAATAAATAAATAAAAAACACAAAAAAAAATCTGAAATGTTTCAGATTTTAAATTACGGAGCATTCTAAAGACGTAACAAACACGAAAAATTTCATTATAAGAAAAATGCATTTTAAGAACATTTTTAAGCTCACTTTTAATATTTACTTCTCAGTATATCCTAATACATGATTTTATTTAAAGTAAAATATTTTAACATTGTTTTACCTATGCACAACTATTTTTTCTACTATTAAATTTATAGAATGATAAGAAATACTTAATATTATTTTAGAAATTTTCTTGAACACTTTCAGTAAATTCAACTAAATACTTTTTTTAAATTAAGATCCACTTTAAAACTTCCTGCACCGTATTTTCCTCTTCTTTATTTACATTTTCATTACGTTTAGCTACTTTTCACAATTTTTTTATTAATTCTTCTTTTCTTGTATCCAGTCGAACACATCTTTTCCCTTCGGTCTATACGACGTTTATCTTACCACTGTCCAACAGATATTGAACATGAATTTGTAGCTTCCATACGTAAAGTATTTAAACACCCTAACCTGAAGTCACTAATTGCTGTAATAACATCTATTTCAGTTCCGTTTTTCGAAATAAATGTTTCTTTGGGGTAGTTCTTTCAAATGGCACTATGTAAACTCTCGTTAGTGTTTTCTATTTTTCCAGACATGCATCTTGCTAAAAGCTCATTACTGGCTAGTCTTTGATACATTGGTAGTATTTTGGATAAAAACATCTAATGTTAATTTGGTTTTCATCACTCAATGATATTTAGGTTTCTTCTCTTTTAAGTTAGGTTGCAATGCTACTTTTGGGGGGAAGGAAACATGATATGACACCTACTGAGCATTTATAATGTCTGGGTGAGTCATCCGTGGAAGAAGAATGAAACAAACTTGCATAAATTGCAGTCTTCATATCTTACTGATAGTAAAAATATTAGTTGCGGGGGAAAAACAACGTAAAATAACGTTTCCCAAATGTTTGTTTACCTTTTTACTGACATTTAAACGGCCCTTTAAATGTGCAAAAAAGGTAAACAAGCGTATTCAAATGCTTTTAACTTCTTTAAAAATAATTTTACACACAAGCAGTTTTTTGTAGACTATAGAGTTAAAAAACCATAGAATATTATCATACGAAATTTTTATTTCCCAATTTTTGGTCAATTTTAGCTAAATTTATCGTCCACTGTACCTTACAGACAAGAATGAAATTAGCTTAATTCTTTAATAGACATAAACCAAACTAAGAATGAAATAGAGAAACATTCTTGAAAGTTCGTGTGTCAACATTTTGAATCATCTTTAAAGAAGTTTGTTGATTCCTTTGACACTACAGTCAGCAATAACAGATTATTTAGCAACCACGGGAAATTTTTTACCTCAATGACTATTAAAGACTATTATCATTGACTATTCAGGATATTTTACTTTTAAAAGCTGATTCATTTGCACGTTCAGGGTAACATATTTTACCAACTTGTAAAATTCTAGGTGTTCTGAGCAACCCTTTTATTAAGTCAATAAAGATGTTTCATTCTGGAAGTGGACAGTGCAAGTGATCCGAAGCCACCGGAACAAAATCTTAATTTGCATCTTCGCCCTTTTGTTCTTTTTTTTTTTTCTTCTCCACTCCTATTCTTTCATACACCAGCTCCCAGCCTCCCCCACCATGCCCTCCCCTGCTCCATATGAAGAAGAGGAAAATAAGAGCCCAGACCCCGATCTTGATTTGTCACGAATTTCTACTCTTAATCGATGGTCTCATCGGTAGTCGCCGTTTATCTGTTAGAACTGAGGAAGATTGCGATCTCTGGAATGTTAATTGACAAAGAAGTCGGCGTCGGAAACTGGCTCTCACCTGGCGGCCTGTAATCACCTGTCTAAGGTATAATGGCTCGGCTACTGGATATACGCCCGGCCAGCTTCAATGAACCACACAAAAAAGAAGTACATAAAAAATAAAGAAAACGAATTAAAAAAGAAGAGTAAAAAACTGTATGTAGTACTAGCGGTGGCTATTGCTTTAGTAAGTAGGGTTATTGGAAGAAAGTGGGGGATCTCTCTTGTTGCCACGAGGCAAGTTCTGCGGAATTGTACTGAATGAAAATTAGAAATGTTTCCAAAGGGAGTGGATACTCTGAAAATAATCGAAATCATGATATCCAGAGTGTAATTTGCACTGATTGTGGTTATATCATGAATATGCTTATAAAAGTGTGTTTTGAAACATGAGATGACTGCAGTGTTCATTTTGTTAACTATATGTAACTAGATTAAATTTAAGATTGTCACATTCTTAATGTACCCCCACATTTTCAAAATTAAAATCAGGCTAGGTTACAACAAGAAAAAAATTCTCAGTAAATATTTTTAATGTTGTTATCTCTAAAATTCAACTTAAAATAGCTAGCAAAATGCCTTCTTTCATGTATCAGCTTCTAAATGTTCTAAGAGAATTGATTACCAGTGGTCAAATAGTTAAAATCACGTATGCTTGCAACCTTCAGCATTCTCTTCAGGAAAGAAATGGAAGTCAGTTTCTTAGAAAATTCTGAACGAAAAGCTTCTTTATGTTATGCGGCCTATCAGCAACCAAGCGGTAAAACCACTAAACACCAGTAGTTAGATATGAGTTCAGAGCTCGACAAACCATCCAGCTGCAGGGGGCTTTTCTTGATTTTTTACATGTGTGACGTGAATACGAGCAAATTTCCCTTCAAAATTTCTTCTAGAAAGCATCCTTTCTCTTACGCAAACAGACCTAGAGCTCTCTGCAATTATTTAAATAACCTTAATTATACTTGTCATTTTACCCACGTATATCTTGGTCATAATAATTTACTCAACATAAAAACTATTACAACATACATTTTTACGTTAGGGGAGAATTAATATGGAAACGTTTGCTCGAATTATAGCCCAGAAGGGCTATTAATTTCACTCTGGAATTTTGCGTTGAAAACTTTAAATGTCGGACCACTTTTCCAACTATTGCCATCAAATACTACAGCCCTGTTATATTTAAAGAAATTAAATAATGAAGAATCTGCATAAATTTATATATGTTTCTTGCACTGTGATAAAACGACGGCACCTAGAGCCATCCAAGTTTGAATAATACCCACCCGAATGTGGGTATCTGAAAGCCCAAATTTGGAATTTGGAATTTGTTTCATTATCGATTTTATATTTTGTAAAACTTTAGCGAATTTTTGATTCACAACCTCATTTCAAAGCCAGCAATGTCAACACTATACGAAAAAAAAAAGTTTTTAACTCCAGCGCAGGAGACTGCGTAGCGGATATTCTAAAGATATGCTCTTTTTAAATATTTTGCGATATTGCTGTTGAACTGAGTTTTATTGTTACGTGCGAAGAACATGATATTTAGTAAATGAAGGTAATCCACAAAACGTCAAAAAAACGCCCCTTAAAACGCCCCTGATATAGTTAAAACCCTGATATAAAATCTGAAAGCTTTCAGATTTTAATTTTTTTAACTTTTTTGTTATTTTTGTTCTCGATTCTTATACTATACTTTTAAGAAATTGGTTTCCACCATTACAGCATGGTTGTAGGAATGTGGGCTTCCATAACATAGAACTCGGGTTCGAATTCGGGTCCATAAAAGGCAACGATGTTTGTTATTACATAATGCCTTTCGATGTACTTAAAATATTACCCAGCTTAAAGCTTTTTTAAGAGGTTGGAATAAAGGAAAGAGGGCTGAGCGACTCTTGGATTGTGTAATTCCTTTACAAAACTGAGCTGGGAAAATTTGTACTGTCATCTATATAGTACCCGCTGCAAACTTGCTTTCTTGACCTTGAAAAATTCGTCGACTTGATCTGATGTAACAGTCAAGTGAAACAAACCACAGCAAGGGCAAAAATCTATTACCTGCCTGCAAGTAAAATGTTGTGGAATCTACGTAAGGGTCTGGGGTTCAAGTGAAGATGGAACAGCATTACAGAATACCTTTACCTTGTTATATGTTACGTTAAGCTCTGCTTTTAAAGTCTTGTAGAATTTACAAATATTTATCTACCACTTTTCAAATGAAAACAGATATTTTAATTTGTAACTGAAAAGAAAGTCTTAAAATCTGCAGAGATTTTCATCGGTGGTGAAAAGGTAAACAATTAGACTAGACCTTTATATAGACTGTTATTAGGAAGATTATATACGTATGGTGCTTCCAAAGTTCTAAGAATTAAGCTCTAGTTCAATTCCTAGAACTTACGGGCAACGTTATCGACCAGCGACGAGTCTTGACATGCTTATGCAACTATCATTTGCATTATTTTTTAGTCCGATTCAATTGTTTGACAGACACAGGCGCAGTTTTGTAGCATTGTTTGTGTCGTCATGAATGATGCGAACAGCAATCATTTTCTTTTAGAAGGAAGAGGATGTGAAAACCCAGAAACTGTTCTGTTCAACGTCTTAAGATGAGTTTACATTTTTCCGAGTGACTTGCAGGGAGCCCTTCGATACGCCGTCCCAAACAGAGCGTACGGACATGTAATCTGATAGATTGTTTACACCAATCAGCGCGGATTAACAACTCACCTCCGTTTGTTTACAAAATAGATACCGATGTGGCGGTAGCAGTGCTCTAAGTCTCCTAAGCAGTTGCTAACGAATTAATTTCTGTTCTCGAAAAAAAAGAAGAAGAAGAAATAGGTACGTGATTGGATAGCTCGCCGTGATGAATTAGGAGTATTAAATCTTTTCAATGAACTTCTGGGCAAGGATATCTAGAGTTACAAATAATTCAGCAGAAAGAATGAAGGACACTTTTAAACTTTATTGGAAATGGTCACTGCACTTATTCAGGAAAAAAATAACGTTCATTCGAGCTGCTCTGCTAGCAAAATTAAAACTGCAGATAATGCTTCGGTTTCTGGTGACTGGTGACTTCTACAGTTCTCTGCAATATTTATTTCGAATGCCAAAATGCACAATCAGCATATTTATTCCAGAAAAGAAGTATGTGAGGCCATTTTTTTGTGTGTGAGGTTCAACGAAAATCATTAATCTATATCTTGAGCTCTATAGCTCCAATATCCTCAAATTTTAACATGTTAATAATACCCTTATACGCTTTCAGTCGGCGATTTTTATCTTTATATTCAGTTGGTGAAGTATTCCATAATACTTCACAAGATACATATGCATTAAAAATGCCATAGTTTAATTATAGCTCCAAACATTGGGCACGACGTCTCTGTAAGCACTGCTCCGAGTTACAGCCCGAACAGATTTTCTACTGGTTAGAAGCATAAACGGAATCGCTGACTCATCTCCCTTACGTTTCTATTCGAGCGAAGTGACCGTTTACATTATCAGAGTTGTCTTAGTGAAAAGCTCATTACAAGTCACTCGGAGAAATGTAAATGCTGCAAAACTCCCTTTTTACTTCCTTTTACTAAGTAAAGGAAGTATTATAATCACGAAAAATTACAGTTGTCTTATTTCAACGAAAATATCCATTTTGAACACTATCGAATGCAATTTAACGATGTTTTTGCGTGACATCTGTACGTAAGAACAGAACAAAGAACTCTTTCTCCCAAAACGAATTATAAAACTAATTTAAAATGGATTCAGAAGCGATTTTTTCGTGGCGTCTGTACGCACGTATATGTACGTATATATGTATCTCGCATAACTCAAAAAAGAGTAGCCTCAGAACCTTGAAATTATAGAACTGTTGTAGCATGTAGTTGTGCACCTCCCTTTTTTGTGGCAATCGGCTCCAACAAACGTGTATAATATATATAAAGAGAAGAGAGATTTCAATTGATTTCAATGTTCCTCCTCCCTGACGAAGTGGCATTGAAGTTGATTGAATTGATCTTCTGTTTCTGTTCATTTTTCTTTAAATTTCATTATATTGAACTGGGGTATTGCTTGTTTGAAAAGTTTTGGCTTTTAACATTTTTTACATTCTTTGTAACATTTAATGGATTTTTTAAAATTTATTAATTATGAATTTCAATTTTGTCTTTGTGAAAAATCATTTCTGAATTTTTACTTTATGTCTTTAATTATGTACCCACTCTGTTACTCTGCTCATTGAGCTCAGTTTTTTATTCTTATATGTTGGTAAATTGTGCATTTTTTACTTTAAATTGATTTAATTAAGTTGTTCTTAGCTTCCGGTTAAGGTTTTTATGCCTTTAGTTAATTTCCACGCAATAGTTGTAGAATCATCAACAATTTAAAAGTTGTTTAAATGCGGCTAAGCCTATTTTTTATCATAGCAGCCATATTTGTTTACATTTGTAACTTAGCAGAATAATGGATTTGTTGCCAATCTAGAGAAACTAAGCTTCGCATCAGCAAAGATAGCGTCTTCTTTTGTTTTTGCGAATTAAATGATGCTTAATCCATTCTGGAATTATCCCATATATTGACTCAGCATAGCGTCCGCAACAAATTAAGTCAGTTTCTACGCCTTCAGTGTCTTTTTACCGAGTGAGACCAAAAGCAAACTTTCACTTTTGTGCCCTGAAAAATCTGCCTTCTTGCCCGCTGGCCGAATTGTTTGCTTTTGCGTAGAAACTCTAATTTTAATTGTAAAAATTGTTCTTTAAATTGTTTTAACTGTATTTATGTTTTATATTTTTCTATATTTCTCAATTTTTAATAAAAATATTCCGAGGTTTCGCGTATTTTTGCGTTGTTGCGAATTAAGAACTGAATTAATTAAATAAAAAATTTATCTCTAATGAAATTCGAGGAAATAAGTTTAAACGAAAGGAAGGAAAAAATGCGTATTCCATACAAGGAAGTCATGCGGTGTACACACCAGATTTTTTACATTACCGAAATACGGTACGTCTATATGGACCATATATGGCTCCAACAAGACAGGTTTATCGATCATACAACGAGAGTAGGCAGGAATTTTTACGACAAATATTTCCGCTGAGATTTATTTCTCGTTTCAATAACATCGCTTTCCGTTTCGATTTATTATTTGACAAAGAGAACAAACAGTAAATCAAAATCATTGTTCCCTTATGCGATAATTTTAGTATTATGTTATGAATTCTGCCGCACTTTATAGTTCCGTGATACGCACACTTTCTCAGCAGATTATAAACGCCAAAAAAGGGATAAATCGCCAAATGGTTCGCAGTTTACCCGATTATTGTTACACAGAGGGCAAAATGATGCAACAGGAGCTAATCAAACCATGATCACGTACATGAGAGTTTCTTGCAGAAGCGAGACTCAGTCACAATTAATGAAAACTTAACTTGGATATTTTATGGAACGCACGCTTTTTTTTTATGCCAGAATATGATCAATGAAAGGAAAGCAACTCGAAAGTAAAATTGTTTTGGCGCTTAAGGCTAGATGCGTTTTTCCTACCCTCTACTTTTTTTTTCCTTCCAGCGTATCGAAAGTGTTATTAATGTGGGACGTCGTTGAAACATCTTCCCCATTGATGCCATAACGAGTGCTAAATTTTGATAATTCTATAGCTTAGGGTGACATGCATTCTATCTTCTTGGATTTGATAAGCACTATGTACAAATATTAATGTCAAAGAAACCGTGAAATAGAGCAATAATGTCTTTAAAATATTAATGCAATTAGAAAATGGAAAGAAAAATATTTATATAAGCGTATCGAACTAATTTTGATTAATTTTTTATTAATTAGGCAGTTAATAGCAAAAGATATGAAAAGGCTATTGTTTGTATAATTTATTGCGAATATTTTAATTAATCATGGCATGATTAGCAGGATTAAGAAGCAAATACATTTTATAATTAATACATGTTTTGTCATTTATTTGTTTCCCCTTTAATCCGCCCAATTTTTCATGGTTCTCTTAAATAACAATAGCAACATATCAAAATAAATGTTCTGCGAATTGTCATTTTTTAACAAAAATGATTAATAACTCAATTTTAATATTTTTTTCCTTAGAACTTCTTCCCAAAGTTCTACAAGCTGTTCAATGTCTCGACAGTAGAAATCATCGTCTTTGAACTGTTTAAAGTAATTCTGTCAAAAATGCTGTTTTTTGTAAACTTGACACTTCATTTTAATGACATGAAAAGAGCAAAAAGTATTATCATAAAAGACGAACACTGCATTTTGCACATTGTATCATAAAAATGAGCACATGATTCTCTATCGAATAACATAAAACGCGTTGCCAATATAATTTATTTTTCAAGCAAAATTTTCACTTAATGCCTGGACTTAAAGGCCAACCCAATACCTTTTGCATTAGAAAATACTAATTTAGAAACAGTCTTCCAGATTACACTTGTAGAGATGCGAAAATATTTATTCTTAGTGAAACTTAATTCTATAACTCCTAAATACTTTTACACTCTATTCAAAAAAATTTTAAGTGATATAGTTTCCACATTTGTTTTCCAGTGTCAGTTTTGCATAATATACAGTGGCTCACAAAAGTGCTCGGACACTTAAGAGTTTCAGTGAAATATTGCTTCATTCATTAATAAAAAGTAATATTTTAGAATGAAAAATTTTTGATAATATCTGTAAATTTCTCTCAGCCAAACTACATTAGTTATTTTATGAACATATTAATCCTTTTTGTTTGGAAACTCAGTAATAAAAAAGTAACAGAAACGTTACCTCATATGCTTCATACGCTTTAGAGAAAGCTGCACATATTAGTAAATACTGTAGTATTTCTGTCATTTAAGTATTTTATGGTATGTACTGCAGTATTTATGACAGCTATCAAATGTCTGGCCATGCAGTTCCAGCCTTTTTGTAATATCTGCATCAATGTTCCTCCATTCTTCCATTATTCCATTATTAGCTCGTTTTTTGTTTTAATATTGTGTCTTCGTAATCTAACCTCTAATTCTCTCTAGGTGTGTTCTTTCTAGTTTCATTCTGGTGACTGAGGCAGTATTTTCAGAACTTGTGGATCCAAAACGATAGTTACCCAAAACCATCGATACCCAAAACGCGAATGTTGAGGACCATGTGCTTATTATCGTTATCCTGATCAAAACTAAAGTTTCCAGTATTCAGATTTTGGGTGGATAATATTAAATTATCTTTTAAAATATTTAAGTAAACAGCATGGTTCATTTTGCCATCAATGAATACTAAATTGTTTAATTTTGATGCTGACATGCACCCTCAAACAAGAACACCACCATCGCCATGCTTTACTGTACCAACCATCAAGGTCTTGGGATTAAGCTCATAATTTTTTTCTCCATATATTTATACACCCGTTGAAATCAAAAATGTTAAATTTGCTTTCATCTGCAAATAAGACGTGA
The DNA here is from genome assembly GCA_000611955.2 of Stegodyphus mimosarum. NCBI lineage: Eukaryota > Metazoa > Arthropoda > Arachnida > Araneae > Eresidae > Stegodyphus > Stegodyphus mimosarum. The sequence continues at coordinate 212,240 of KK116615.1, forward strand.
TTCTAATACGCTTCGGGCTTATTTACCATTGATTTTGAGAAGAAAAAAGTAGGCTTGCTATTTTTTGCACTTCCAAAAACTTTTCTTCGCGCAGAGAGCCCATGTAATCCAGCAGATAAGAGTACTCGTCAAATAGATTTAAGTGAAACAGGAGTAAAAAGGTTTCAGTAAATTCGGGAGATATCTTTAAAACACTCAAGCACGGATCTTTCACAGATTTTCTAACTATAAATCTCTGTACACGCTGAGTCACGTAGAGTCCTCTTTGCCAGACAATCCCTTCTTATTTTATTTTGGATTCGATTTTCTTCTTTAAAACATTTTATCACATATTGCACAGTAGAATGGGATAAATTTCCTAATTTAACGATATCCCAAATCGAATTTCCATCCTTATGATTCCTTATGATGAAAATTAATGCTGTTCCTTATTTGATTTTTTACTTTTGCGTTTTTTTACGTTTCGTTACGTTTACGAACTGTTTTTAAATATTAAATATAATATAACAAAGTAAGCAAACAAAGCAAATAAAGCAAAACTACTTCACTAAAACGAAAAAATAAAAAAAGTGGTAGATGATAATTTTATTTATGAAATTCTAACGAAAATGTTTCGGTGTACGATAACTTTTGCGGCGTGTTTTATCTACACCTACCTATATTTTCAATTTTAGAAAAAGAAAATAAGTCTGAATTAAAAATTAAAAAGTTTGGTTTTATTCAAAGTCACTTGGAGATGACATGAAAAAATATTAGGCTTTATATTTGAATTGAATTTCGAGTTACAGCGCTTTTTCTGCAAATTCGTAAAGTGTGCGAACACTTTTCTGAAGCACTGTAAATTGGAAGTTTAATAAAAGAGTTTTAGCAGTATAAAAAATAACTTATAATTGACACTTTAAGATTTCGTAGAAAATTAAAACTTCGTGTATATATAAACTTCGTGTATATGTAAGAAAAATAAAGAATGTGTCTAAGATTAAATTAACAACGTAAATTTCCCTTCTCAATTCTAAAAATAATAACCTCTCTACGCACTGCGTCATTTCTAGATTAATCCATGTCCACTTACATAATTCTGATGATGTAAATGGAACTAAAAGTCAAGTAACCAATAATAATTTTACAGAAGTATTAACATCCAATCAGAATGCATTGTAAACCAAAACTAACTCACTCTGAATTGGGATTTCACCTTGAACGTAACGCACTTGCTCTTTACACTTCGGTCTAGTTGGACTGCTGTCTGCTGCTTTCTTCTTTCTTACTAAAATGATCTAAAATGTGAGCTATTTTGGAATAGGCACATTTCATGTGCCAAGTTGATTGTGGCCATAACAAGCGGAAATAAAAAATGAAGATTTAATCTGCCTTCGCCTCCAATTTCTTATTCGTTGTAGATCAACATTTCTACGACGATAAATTTCCTGCTGGACTACTTCAGACTTTTCTTTTTATAATTACATATATATATATAAATATAACCTCTCTACTTGGACTCTCGTATAATTTGACCTTCAGAATAAATAGACTTCTGTTAAAATTTCTTTTTGATGCAATGCAATGTATCGGGAAGAAAAACACCTCTAACAAAGTACCTTCATTTAGAGGAAAAGACACTGAAAGCTAGGAATACGAACAGAACTATTACATCTGTTTAAACATCAAGAAGAATCGGTATTTTCCAAGTAAATTCTACATTTTGATGACGTTAATTAACCGAATAATAAAGGTTTACAAAAAATATACTATGCCTTTGTTTCTATTACTGTTCTTAGGCGTAATCAAAAAATGATAAATAATAATTTCTATAACATCCTTCTAAAGGAGTTGAAAAAGAGGCTGAAAATACTTCGAAGAAATCATATATCGGAAAATGGCGCTTTCTGAAAATGCAAAACACCAAATCAGTCATCAATTTTTAACATATCTGCATTTTCCTCCAACCACAATATTCAACAACTTATGAATTGTTCACCGCTGGAGGCTTGCGATTTGTTTAAATATTCGACGGACATTATAGCAAACATCATTTAAAGCTACCGTAATAACTTCAGTTTCCAGAAGCATAAACATCGCTCCTAATGGAATGGTTATTATTACAAAACTGATTAAACTCAATTTTTCTTTCGTCATAATTGTATTTTGTTTGAAACGGAAGTAACATAAAATAAAAATAACTCAAGGTCCTTTCAAGTAATCCAGGAAGCGCAGACGATATAAAGGCAAGTAATAACAATAACAGAATAGTAAGTTTATTTCCGGATGAACAAAAACTGAAAACACGAAAAGAAACAAATTCGTAGTATTTCACATAGACATATGGTGTTTTATGTAAGCGAAATCTTACGAAATGATGACTAAAAACCATCTGCTGTGGTGGAGTATACATAAGGCGGGACCTTTCTACCTGCTTTTGCGTCTCTTCTGGAGGTTTTGTTTTTTGATTTTGTATTAATAAAAAAGAGTACGAGAGGTCTCCATTTCAATTTCATCGTTCAGTGCTCACGAATGATCCATCTGGTTTACTTTTGTAGGAAATAAAAAGCATATGTGATGTCATCAGTATGACGTAAACCATGTTTACCAATTTATTTTGCGGTACAAAAAATTTCGATGAGGAAAAAGCATACTTTAAATAATACTTCGAATGCATAACATACCTTTCGTTTACGTTTATTTACAATATATTATAAGAAAGTCGATGTAAGATGCATATTTTAGTGGAATTTAAAAGTGAGTGTATTATTAATTCAGTTAAAAAAAAGAATCTTAAAGCTTTCAGATTTTACATTACGCCCGAAGGGGAATTTTTTTAACATTTTGTGTGTTACCTTTATTTATTAAATATCATGTTCTTTCAACTTAAACCATAAAATTCAGTTCAAGAGCAATATCGCAAAATAATTTTAAACTGAGCATATCTGAAGAATTTCCTATACATAGTCTCACAAGCTGGAGAAAAAATTTTTTTTCCTGTACATTGCTGCCATTGCTCGCTTTGAAATCCTCGAGTTTGTTCATCAAAAATTCGTTAAAGTTTTACAAAATGTGAAATCGATAATATTCCAAATTCCAGACTTCAAATTTGAGCTTTCAGATGCCCATATTCGGGTGGAAACGTTCAATATTCAAAATCTGACGACTCTAGGTACCGTTGTTTTATCACAATGCGAGAAACATGCTTACATTTATGCAGTTTCTTCATTATTTAATTTCTTTAAATATAATACAGGGCGATGACATTTGGTGGCAATAATCTGAAAAGTGAAATGACGCTTGTAGTGAATCAACGCAAGATGCCAAAACGAAATTAATAATCCTTCTTGCCAAATTGCCCCTTTGGACTAATAAAATGTCGAGATTTTTACATTAGAAATTTTTAATGCTGTAGTATAATGAAAAATGATATTATTCTGCAATGATCAACGGTTAATCATATGGTATCATGGACTTTTAAAAACCAATTGTTCATTTGTACCTTAATTGCACTTACACTCAGTAGTTTATAGTGTAATTGCTTTGCTGTAGCTTAAATGCCTCCTGCCTATCTGCGTTTAGTACTTTTCCGAGATAGAATTAGATCTGGCACAACGGTCTTCTTGAAGAATTTATTTGGTGCATTCTTATCAGTTTATTTTGAAGAAATCAGATAAATTCCGCTATCGTACCTCTTTTTTTTAGTACATTACAAAACCACGAAGTAAATAAAGCTGCTTGGGAAATTCTGCTCATGAAGTGAACTGCAGCGAATTGAGTTGGCATGTTGAGGTTAGCCCACCCATAAACAGCACAGAGGCGTTGATGCCATCCAGCAGCGGGAAATAGAGATGTAAATCTAGTAGTCTCAGGAGGGGAAGATTTTTATCGATCTGTGCAAAGAGAAGTCATGGGTTTTAGCTCAGGTAATAGCAACAGCATAGAGTACCTACAGGGTAGGCTGTTCCAAAATGCTGAGGGAGGAAAACTGTAATCTGAAAGCTTATGACACAATGCGAATATACTGTATTCACGGAGGAGGTATTACAGTCTAATAATTACAAGAACAATTCATCATTAAAAAATATGACCCGTACAGATACTTTATATAACGTATACCATACAAATATTTAGCTTCTTTTCTTAAATAAAAGTAATATATACTGCTACCAACTCATAAAATTAAATTAAATAAATTAAATTAAATTAAATCTTCACTGTTAAATAAAAGTAGAACTCAATTTGATGCTAAATCAAAGATCTTAAGATTTGTCATTGGCAACAAAATCTATTTACCTCGAAGAGATTTTATACGAAGGCAGCAAAAAAAAAAAAAAAAAAAAAAAAAAAGGAATAATAATAAATTGAAGAAGGAGGTTGGGATTGTTTCATAATTAAATGAATAAATGCATTAGAATCCAAATGCCCGAACTAAGATTTTGGCCTATCGAGGTAATTCTGTCTACGTCATTAGCAATATTTAAGAATCATGGGAGAAGGGTTAATTTCGAATAACGCAGTTTAGAGTGATTGATTATAAGCAGTTACTATTTTTAGGACGAAAAGAGAAAAATAACTAAATTGAAATATAGAGTTAAGTGTCTAATGTAAATTTTAGTATTTCATCTTGTATAATTTAAAGATAAAAAGATTTTAAGATTAAAAAAATAGATAAGATTCTTTTCCGCTTCTAAAGAATTGTAACAATTTCGATGTTAATGGCGTCGCATATGTGACCGATAAAAGTTGATTAATGAATGAAAATTTCTAGTCGTGATCCGTTTATTATTATTTTTATTACATCCAAACACTTATTGATACAGACACAGATAAATGGTTGAAAGAAACGAGCCTGTCCTTGAATAGTTACAACGTTGCAATACGTTTGAAGAACAAAAGATCAGCAAGCGATAGTAATCCAACAGAACAAAGAAACGGGGAAGTGAATGAGTATTTTTCAATTGAAGATTTCGTTAAATCTAACTCTATTTATGGCTTCACTTCGTTTATATTGATTTATATAAGTTTCGGTTGGCAAACGATTATTTGAAGTGTTATATAAGTATATCTATCTAAGTGCTATGTAAGAAATTCAAGTCAGTATTTTACCATTTTTTTCTTTCCTATTTTTTTTATCTTATACGCACATACTGTATACACACACACATTATATGTATATATTTAACGAAAAAATTATCCCCTACCAGATATATAATATATATCATTCAGAACGTCTTTCGGTAATTCTTGTTATTTATACTGTTACTGATTTCATATTTATTTGGCTTTTTATTTAGAATTGTAATTAAAGTTGGTTTATTTTCCCGTGCAACGCAGACGATTTTTGAAGAGAAAGCTACGTCGGAAAAATAAAAGAGCGCGTGTATTTAATATTTAATAAATAAATATCTCGTAATTACTGTTGCCATCCAGAAAAATCGAGATTGTTGTAGTGATAATTAAAAAGTTTATAAAAGCCGAATTGAAACACCTCATCTCAGTTGTAGTTGTAGCTGTTTAAAGCGAACTGCTGTTTGTTTACCTAATACTGTAGCGATTTCACTGTGAGATAGAATTAGTTTATCTGTTTTGAATTGAGTTTTGCTAAACGTTTGAGATATTGTGCGAATATCTCTGAAGAAATATTTCAGCATTTTGATTTATTTCTTGTGGAAAAAATAAATTTTGTTTAACTTTTTTTAACGTCTTGTGCATTCAATTCATAACGAACCCGTACGCACGCAACAATACGATTTACAACGGTCTAAATATTCATAAAAATCGCAAGTATAATGTATTACAGAACATATTAAGGTTCAAAATTACTATTACAAGTGCAAAACATGAGACAATTCGAAAAATAATTGGCTTGCTGTGAAGAAGTTATAGAGTCATTGAGTTACACCGATGTAGAAATGTCAAAAATGTGCAGTGGTTTCGCCGAGATTCAAACTCCGAACCTCCCGCATACGTGTCTAGCATGCTTCCAAATTATACTACGAAAGCATGCGGAGAAGTAGGAGAAAATACCATACATACTCCGGCTTTTAAAGGGGCGATTGGGGATGAGAGAGCTAATCGCCAGATCCCGGTGGTGATCAATTATCGTCCGGCACTTTTTATGTCGGGCTCCACGTGTAGAATATTTTCTTTTTAGAGTTATTCGATGTCAGGAAAGTGAAAAATTCCGCATATGCCCTCCCCGAGATTCGAACTCCCGACCTTCGGAATATAAGTCGAACATGCTTCCACGAAGGCATGCGGAAAGGAGGGAGAAAATAACCCATAAATGTCTGTTCATAGATGCCAAATACTAACTGAAATTCATTAGTATAATATAGCAACGTATACATATGAGTAAATTATTTTTGAGATGCAAATGAAATGAAGAACAGCTTAAACGTGATTACTATAATGGTCAGGCTAATGAGGGGTATGGTTACACAGCTCAATTTTGTATGCATCAGAATGGATCTTCATACTGAAAATTAGATTGCTGATTATAACTTGTGGTAACAAATCCAACTGTTCTAAAAAGGAGGATTCTAATGCCTGGAAGTTCCTGGGAATTATGCAAGTCTCTTCTTAGAGCACTGTAACCCCTTGGGGTAGCATATCCTGGCTTAGCATTTAACTATGACAGCAGTGGTCTGGGCGCACAACACGGATCCGGTTCCTATGACCAGAAAGGACAGCCCATGCTATCCCGAACGGTGGTGGCTTAGGCCAGAGTAGGTTAGCGCAACGGCCAGAAATACAATATCTCCTTTCCTAACGAATCCTAACTCCCTTTGGTGGTCTCCAAAACCCGAGGTGATGGATAATCGCCCAGTGGCCCGGTTCATACCTGTGGGTTAAAGAGAAAGTTCTTAAAAATATGCGTTGCTGGATTGATGCTCCCCAAGAGTAGAAAACAAATTTGTATTATCCCTCTTTTCAGGTTTTCTCTGTGGACATCGATCGGCCCTCCCGCCAATATGGAAGTCACCTTAGTTGCAGGAAAGGTTAATATAATTTGATTAGAGTATTATAAACATATTTTATAGAATTTAGCTCTGGCGATTTCACTGGCCACACCATTCTTCGAATTACATTTTCCTCCAGAAGACTGTAGACCAGTTGAGTTTCATGTGGCCTGGTGTTATCGTTAATAAAAATAAAGTTATCTCTAACAGCTTCGCGAAAAAGTAGCATATAAAGTTGAAGAACCTTAGATTCCTATAACGATAGATGGTCATAGAGTTTGCTTCAAAAATTTGCATTGGTATACGATTGTCCAGCATGATACCTTTCCGAATAAGGATTCCATTTCTATTAATATAATTAATTTCCGTTATATAGAACGGTCAACAGTACGGTCTGCAGGGTCTTTCCATACGAAGACACGTCGAAAATCACTCTCTCTATTAAATCCGGGCTCATTACTGAAAAGGCATGCCTTTAACTTGCTGTTTTCAAGACTAGTGTATCTAGTTCTATAAATGTCGAGATATTTTCTGTGATCTGTTGAAAAAATCACATACTGCTAATTGCTAAGCGTGAGTAGACTGCTCTGCTTCGGTGCCTGTATATGGTTTGCCTAGGCACTGATATTTGGAAATGGTTGTTGTAGACCAGGGATTCTCAACGTTTTTTTTTTTTCATAAACTCCTTTACAACTAATGGTTTTCTTCGTAGACTTCCTTTTATTTTTATCTATGAGAGAGAATATATTCATAATATAAAAAATTGCACATAAATAGTGTACAGATAGCAAATAAGTTAAGAAAACAGTGAAAAAACAACGTTCTGAAAAAATGGTTTATTAGTTTTCATATTTAATTTCTTTTTGTGTAATTCAGTATAATTGTGTAATCAATATTTTGTAATTAAATATAATGTTGTTACTTTATTATTATTATTATTATTTTATAACTATAAAAGAGGTTTTTTTGGGGAAAAAATCGCAGATAAAATAAATAAAAAATGCATAAAAATTCCATTTTATTTGATGCATTGGCTGCGTTTGATATATGGTTGCACTTTTTTAACATTTAGCATAAAACCGCTTAATATAATTTTTAAATCATCTTATTCAAACTGTTTCTTGTTTTCCATTTTAGTTCTGCGTTCTTCATATTTTTCTAGAAACCACCAGCGGCTGAGCGGTAAAATCACTAAATACTGGTAGCATTGCTCAGAGTTTGAATCCCAGCAAACGGCTGGAAGGGCTGCAAGGGCGTTTTCGTGGTTTCCATATTTTTAACATGTATACGAGTCAGTTCCCCTTAGAAAACCTTTTACGAAGGCATTCCTCCCCTTTGGCAGATAGTGCTCGAATGCTTTGCTATAAACAAAGTCATGTGTTTGACTGTGTGTTTTTTGCGTGTCTTCTTGCATTTTACTTTTTATATAGCACTTACTGCATAGAACATTTATGTATTTGAAAAAAAAAATTGTGTGGATTTTCAAAGTATATTTAGTAATTGTAGGGTATTTTTTCCATTATATTTATTTATAAAATTTCATTTTTACCGCACGGTACATCTTTACATCAATAAGCAATTAACTGTCAATTTTTACATTATTTTTTATTTTTAGTCCAAAGGAGCTTTGTCCCTGAAGGACTATTGTTTTCGTTTTGCGATTTTGCGTCGAATCACTCTGAATGTCCGTTTCACTTTTCATATTGTTGCTACCAAATTTTATCCCCCTGTATTATATTTGAAGAAATTAAATAATGAAGAATCTGCATAAATGTATGTTTGTCTCTCGCATTGTGGTAAAACGACGGTACCTAGAGCCATCCAATTTTGAATGGCGTAATCCCACTGCGAATATGGGCACCTTTAAGCCCACATTTGAAATTTCTTTTATTATCGATTTCATATTTTGTAAAAATTTAACGACTTTTTGATTAACAAACTCAAGGATTTCAAAGCGAGTGATGGCAACGTTGTACAGAAAAGACATTTTTGTCTACAGCGCGTGAGACAGTGTATAGGAAATTCTAAAGAAGCAAGAAGGACTATTAATTTCGATTTCGCATCTTCCGTTGATTCACTACAAGCGTTATTTCACTTTTCAGATTGTTGCCACCAAATGTCATCGCTCTGTATTATATTTAAAGAAATTAAATAATGAAGAATCTGCATAAATGTACGTATGTTACTCGCATTGTGATAAAACAAAAGGTACATAGAGCCATCAAATTTTTAATATTGAATGTTTCCATCCGAATATGGGCACCTGGAAGCCCAAATTTGAAATTTAGAATTTGTTTTATTATCGATTTCGTATTTCGTAAAACTTTAACAAATTTTTGATTAACAAACTTGTAAAGTTCTACTGTCTTTCTGTTGTGTAGAATCTTGAGAAATGATGATTGCACTGAAGAAGGGTTTAAATTGCCCTTTATTAAACTCTTTAAATAATTTACAATGCGTCAACTTGACGCTAACATACTACGCCTCAACTTGGGGGGTAATTGAAACAGTAGAATCAAACTTAAGAATTCAAGATGTTCACAAATAGTAGAATTACACTACAGGGCTCATACAATCCTGTACCCTACAGCGCGTAGATGAGTCTAGTGGCAGCAAGATAACAGCGATTAAGCCACGTTTAACCAGCAGTAACTGCTAACCGAAAGCTTGCGTATAAGGACGCACGGAAATTTCCCAGACTCTCTCTCTACTGGAACGTCGATATTTAAACTTATTCTCCCACTGGTAAAATTTGCATTTTTTACTCTTGCTACCAAATTTAAATATTCTGGCACTGATAATTAGGGAAATGAAGGCTTATAGGAAAATAACTTAAAATTAAATTTAACTGGTTATTTAAAATAAATATAAATCCCTACAAACTCAAAGATTTCAAAGCGAGCGATGGCAACATTGTACAGAAAAAAAATTTTTATCTCCAGCGCGCGGTACTGTGTATCGGAAATTCTGAAGATATGCTCAATTTAAAATTATTTTGCGATATTGCTCTTGACTGAATTTTATGGTTTAAGTGCGAAGAACATGATATTTTATAAATAAAGGTAACACACAAAATGTTAAAAAAACGCCCCTGAAACCTTTCAGATTCAGATCCCCCCTTTAAAATCTGAAACTTTCAGATTTTCTTTTTTTTTTCTTTTATTCATTTATTTTTTTTAATCAATGGTATCTTAATTGCTCGTGCATATTCAGCTTTTGACCTCTAGTCGATGCCTTGATTACCATCGACCCATTTAAAATTTCGTCGACCACCAGGTGGTCAGTATCGACACTGTAGGGAACCCATGCTCTAAACTCAGCAGCGGAATCCTTTAAAAGCTGTCTAGCCGTTATCTATATATGCTGTCGTACATTTAATGCCAGGCATCGAAACTCCCCGCAAGTGTCGTGGCATTTGGACAGCCTTAGCTAGGCCTCCTGATGTTGGTACCCATAGTGTGGAAATGGGGCCATTTTCTAGATATCACAGTTTGAGATACATTTAACCATCCAGCGAACTCCGCGTAAGATTGTCCAGCTTCAAGCCTATCCATGGATCTCAATCTAAATCCATTTCTAAACGATTGCAAGAACTCATTTTAACTGAGTCTTGTGATTTTTCTTACAAATAACACAATTCTAAGTACGAGTTTAACAGATTTAGGAGCTTTTCTCTTTCACACTTGCTTAAAAAAAACGAATCCTTTTAATATTCAACAACCATTACATTTCCCGTTCTCCAAATTATACGTACGAGTAAAATTAAATTTTAAAGTATCAGTAATACATATTTTGAACTATTGCAAAAAATTGTATTTATAACTAATTTTGGTACCAGTATAAATACATTCAAAATTATATCAAGTTGATAAATTATTGAAACAAAATAAGATTGTGCTAGTTAATAATCGTATAGTTAACTTGTGCACTGCGCCAAAAAAAAGGGGGGGGACAGCTCTATATCTCCCGTTCTACTGGGCCGATTGACGAAATTCAAATTGCGTTTTTCATGTCTCGAAAGCGCGACTTAGGATATTTTAGATTTATCTATAGCATTACTCTAATCTAGGTATTTGACACAAAACCGGGCATTTTCTGAAATGACATGCCAACTGTTGGTAGTTTGTGACCTATTGCTGATATACATTGCCGTTCAACCCATATAAGTAACAGGTGTGAGGGGCGCATAAATTTGAAAATAACTTTAAAATAAAGTTATTCGAAAGACATTGGTCCTATCAAAGCTACTGCGGTGAAGATAAACTGGTGATGGGCTCCTATGTGGTCGGGATGATCTCCATCAAAGGCATTTTTAATATTAATACTTTATTGGTAATTATTTATAGTACATTTATATATTCTAAAAATAAATATGTAACTCGTAATTAGTAAAGAGGTAAGTTTTATGTTTTAAGAGATGAAAGCAAATTGTTAAGAATTTTTATATTTTGATAAAAACTTCTTTTCCATCCTTTAATCTTTTCTCTTTTGTTTCCCTCTCAATATTCGTTGGAATGACTGAACTTGCAATTAAATTATGTGAATGAAAATTTTGTGTTTAGATTAATTTTATTAATAGACTAATAATTTTAAGTAAATTCAGAATTTTTTAAAACATATAAACTGCTTTGTTAGAAAATATAAAATCGTTGTAAACGTTGCCTGCTTTCTTGCCCTTTTTACAAACCTTTTTTTTTCATTTCATAAAACACTACTAAAGGGGATTTTTAAAATTTTTAAAGTGAGAATATGCTTGCAGCATAGTTACATCACTGCATATTTTACTTTCCAGATATTATAGGCAAAGCTGTTTCTAAGTATAAGTGAGAACTGGTTTTTAAAACGTTTATTAAATTTTCCGATTCTTTATCATATCACAATCATATCTTCTGAATTTTATTTTCTTATTACTAATATAATGACAAAATAGGAAATGTAAATACAATAAAATTTTAAAAAAATATTTTTGAATTGCGAAAAACTATAATAACAAAAGAAATACCAATAATAGTCTTTTTTATTATGTAACATAATTTATCAGGTAATTTGATTTTTTTAATTTGCGGAGTTTTAGTTATTTAATTCCAAAGTTCTGTTTTAGAACCCCACGAACAAGCAAATAATTGCTTAAGTGTGTGAACAAAACACGTAAGACTTAAGAAGGATCAACTACCCTTTATTTTTCAAAATAAATACAATTAACTCCTACTTGGAGTATACACAAAGCCTCTACTTGGACTTGAACTTAAATAACTATGAATTTAAATTAAACTAAGCTTAACTAAAACTGTCTGAAAGATATAGTCGAAGCTATCAGAAATCTAAGTAATCTAAGTAAAGTAAGTAAGAAAAAAGTAAAGTAAGTAAGTAAAGTAGTAAGTAAATCTAAGTAAGAAATCTAAGTAATCCCCTAAATATTAATTTAATCGGTGAACCAAGCAAGGGCCTAAGGTATGGCCGAACGTAGTAGCTAAGAGAGAATGTAGGCAAATGGCAAAAGCGCGCTAGTCAGGAAAATCAGATTCTCTCTGTAGGAGTCGGTGAAGCTTCGGCTTAAATGGTACTCTTACTCATTTGCATTAACTGCGTTTCTGAAATTACATTCTGGCTGAAATTAGAATAAATAGCGCAAAACTTAAAATGAATGTTAATAAACTTAGGATAAACCTTACAAATTTCCATAAGAAAATTTATTTATTTTATTAAACATAGAGCAATTAACGTTGTGGAGGAAAAATAATGATAATCAAAAGTTCACTATTTTGTCTTAATTAACAAATTTTACGAGGTTTCATATGCCTTTTCAAAATTTATATATCTTTTTGATGTTTTCATTACATTTCATGTAGTTTCTTCCTGCATTTATGAATTAGTAAACTTATAATTTATTAATAATTTAGTATTGCATTTTATGAATTAGTAAAATTTTAAAGAAGAAACTTATTAAAAATTTTTTATTTCCCAAAACATTTTCAGTTTTTTTCCTCTGCAATAACTGCTTCTTAAGAGGATCACATATTAGGTATATCTTGTTCATTTATCACCAAACATTTGAAATAGAGCAAGAAATTCTTTCAAGTAATCCTACGCATCTTCCTGAAAAATCGATTGTTTGAATTACATAATATTAAAAAAAATTCTTGAAGAAAATACCACTTCGCAAAAGCATTTTCTTTCTGAATCATATGATTAATACTTTTCCAAATTTTTAAAATATTTCTGGCAACAAAACACCAAAATTCTGATACTACTTTTAAACGTTTTGAAAAGCCGAATTCTTTTATCAGTTCCCTCTTCTCCAATTCAGTTTCCAGCAAACGTTATAACGATTTATCTTACCTTACTTTCTACAGTCTATAGCTACAAGTATACCATCGCTACCACATATTAACTTTCTTCCCGGCGATTAACCTCAATATTTCGTTTTCCCGTGGAGTAAGACGAATGTTCAGATGACTGGAATTAAAAGTTTCTACGTTGTACACCGCAAGATACATGATCTAGATCCGGTGGATTATATTTGGCCTCGCATTCATCATCATCATCAAAACACTCCACAGAGGGGGAAAAAATCTCATTTTTCATGAATTAAAGTAAAAGGTAGGCTTTTTTATATTTATCTCGATAGCAGGTACCCATACATCATAACAAAAACATGCGTGATAAGACAGCGGCTACTAGTTTTGCGTTAGGTTGAACACGTCTCCAGTTACACTCGCGTCGTAACGAAAAGAAAGCAATTTATATGTACAATGTCTAAATTTTTGCTGTATGTGGAGAGGAAGAACCTAATGAAGCTGAGGGCTTTATAAAAATTTATTTCAATGATAAATAACATATTTTAATATACTAAAATTGCTTACATTTTAATGCGTAACCTTAAATTTTTTCATTTTATTTTTTAATAGAGGGCACTAGTCATTTTTAGGCTTTCACCCCTATAAGGCCAGAAGTGGTGGCCATTTTATTACGGCGGCAGCTGTGGCCTCCTATGAGGAAACAGACAGTTTACTTCCATGCCTTTTCTGGGATTCGAACCTGGGCCCTTCGGTATCGCAGTCAGCTCCCCTAACCACTAGACCGTCCGCGCGGCGTAAGTTTAATTAAATAAGCACTTGTTCAATAACTTTCACTTTCAATTTCTTTTAAATTGCATAACACACTTAAAGCATATAAATTCAATAATAAGTAAGTCTAGTCGTAAATCCAGGTTTTTCAATAAATAAAACGATAGAATAAAATACAGCAGTGATTGTCTTATCCGCAGAAAACGCATTGCTAAACTTACGCGTAATAGCATATAATACTCAGAGTTTTCAACTTAATATTCTTGCAGCATAAACAAAACTGCTATAATGGATTATGCTCATTAAAACATGTATCAGTATTTACAGCTGCCCAACCGGTACAGTGGTTACAGTCGCTGACTGCCATGCTGGAAGGGCCCGGGTTGAATCATGGATGCTTCTATATGTATAGTGTCGGTGCGGCATGGCGGCACTTTTAATGTGCGGCGAGCCGAAAGCCCTCTCGTGTGGTTTGGTGAAAGGGGAGAGGCTTGGAAGTCCCTCTGGCCCGTCCCCCCGGGTGCTCTCCACCAAAATTAAGGGGCGGAACTAAGCAAAATCGCACTGTCACCTGCAAGGTGCTCAAGGCTATTGCTAACGACAGGCGTATTTTGGGTGCTCCTTGCCACGAGAAATTTCGTGGGCTTAAGCTGAAGTTGCTGTCAGACAAGTCAGCGTAAGTAACAACAACAACAGTATTTTTAGTATTACATTGCATTGTAATTTAAAATGAACGCGTTGGGTCCTTTCTCTCTTCGTTGGATGTTTTAAGGTTTGATAAGGCATCACATTAAAACTAAATTTTCTGAGACCGATTACAGATTTTTTTTCACAGCAATGACTTACAAATACAGAGAGACAGATTGATAGATAGATAGATACAGTGGTTGGAGAAAAATACGGAAGCACCTCGTAAATTGTATGTTTGAATTGAAATGTTTATTCTTGCAAAGCTTTGGTGGCACTGATGTGTTTGCTCAGTAACGCCCCCTGTAAAACATCCTTAACACGTTACAAGTATCATCTGTTACCGAGACAGTGTTCTGTGCAGTTGTGAGTGCATCATGCCGGAGCTAAATGAATTCGAACGTGTGCGCATTGTTGGGACTCGTATGGTGGGTACTTCCGTAACTAAGGTAGCTGAGCTGTTTGATATTCCAAAAGACACACACAGAGTTTGTTAGGAAAGTAAAATGACTGAATTTTTTTTAGAAACAATTATTCACAGTTTTGACACATCAACGTAATAGTTTGCAAAATATGTCCCTTCAGCAACAATACAGCGTTTCCAGCGACTCTGCGAATCACTGAAGGCTCCCTGGAACGCAGAAACTGGAATGCTCTTCAGCTTCTTCGTTACGGCTTCTTGAAGGGCCTGGATCCAGCCGTGGTGCCCTCCTTTCATGACCCTTTTCAGTCGAGGGAAAAGGAAGGAATCTGAAGGACAACATCTGGGCTATGGGATGGCTGGAAAGCTGTGTGATTCCATGTTTGGTCAGGAAGTCTGTGACAGTAAAGGTGATTTGGCTCGGCGGATTGTCGTAGTGGAGCCTCCATTGTCCAGTGACTGCTGGACGGAAATGGGCAACTCGTTTTTTGAGCTGAGGTGGGCAGAGTTCAAAAGATTTCGCACTTTCGCTAAATTTTCGTCCTTTTTTACCATTGAAAGGCGTCCTGAACGTTGCTTATCTTCAACTTGCTCTCTTCTCTCCTGAACAATTTCGACACTCAAAAACACTTAATCGACCCATGGCATCACTCCCATAAGCAGTCTTGATCATGTCAAGGGTCTCACTCGCAGTTTACATAGTTTGACTCAAAACTTCACCGCGTAACGCTTCTCTAACGAACGATTCATTGTGGAGATTACTAGGCAGGCTCACCTTAAACTCGATCTCCAATCCGTGAAGACTTGGAGACGATAGGTGACTGGTGCGCTGGTAGCTATGATCACCCACAAACCAACCAGCGCACACGTTTTGGCGGGGAAAAATCAATCTTTCTACTTTCCGACAAAACCCTGTATCTAAGACTTTTAACTCATACAAGTAAAATGGAAAAATAGCATCCGTTAAATCACAATGCGGACGAAAATGCTCGTTGAGTGATCATGACAAATAATCATTGTAGAGGATTAGGATGCAAAATAAGAGAACTGTAGCCGCAAAAGTGACTGTTGATCTGAATGACGCACTCGAAAACCCTCTCAACTCCAAAAAGTACGAAAGGAGATCCACAAGCAGGGTATTTTTGGGCGAGGTGCAATTAAAAGCCACTCAGCAGTGATCAAAATGCCTGTAAGAAGAAAAAGCGGAGCTAAAGTCTAAAAAGTGGACTGTAAAGCAACAGAAGACTGTCATTTGGTCGGATGAGTCTTGCTTCATACTGTTTCCGAACTCTGGGCGTGTTTATATCTGACGTACGCAGTCCCAAGAGAATGATACAGACTTTGCTGCCATGATTGAAACATGGCGGGAGTTCGGTCATGGTTTTGGCAGCCATATCGTGGTATTCCACGAGGCTCATCCTTACTATACAAGGTCACATTACTGCCAAGGATTATGTGACTATTTTGGCTGATCACATCCATGCCACGATATAAACTTTTCCCCAATGGTGATACCATGTTGCAAGACGACAGAGATCCTTTCACTCAGCTAACATTGTCCAAGACTGATTTACTGAGCATGAAGGTGAACTTTCACGTCTACCATGGCCACCACAGTCACCAGATATCAATATCACTGAGCCTTTGAGGGCCATTTTGGATAGAAATCTGCGTGAGCATTAATCCATCGCCATCATCGATAACTAAACCAGCCAACGGTTTACAGGAAAATGGTACAAGATTTCCTTGCAAAGCATACAAGATCTTTATTTATCCATACCGAGAAGACTAGAAGCTGTTTTGAATGCCAACGATTTTCTTACAACCATATAAGTGACAGGAATATGTTTTTATTTCAATGTATCATATTTTTGTCCAACGCTTATTCATAGATGGATAGATATGTTGATAAATTAACTTTTATGTCATGTTTAACAAGATATTTGTATAAAATCGTATACAAAAGCATTTTATGTATTTTTGCTGAAATGCGAAAAATTTGCTGAAATGTAAATATGATTCAAACCATCTGACTTTTCAAATAGCAAATGTTTAGAAAGCTGTTTTACCGTAACTTTGGTTGCACAGTAAATTTTTGCATGCTATTCATTTTAAAATGCTAGTACAAAATCCAGTTTTAATATAAAATCAAAAACAGAATTCAGTTTTTTAATTTTATAAAGACAAACACCCTGTGAATACTGTCTTATTAATATCTTAGGATATTTTATTAATTCTCGGAGATATGTTTAATTACAAAAGTTTTTTTCTTGAAAATTTCAGACAAGCAGGGATATAAAATAGGTAACCAAAATAGATTTTATAAGGCATGTAAAAAAATATGTCTTAACTGCAAATTGGCTCAAAGGCAAAATGGCATGATGGAGAAACGGCAGGGTGAATAGACCATTCCCCATTCTGCCTTCAGTTAACTGCTTCGTCATTATGCAAATTATAAATTAATTCAAAGTATAGACCACGAGAGAATGCAGTAATTCCTTACAAATGCACTTTCATGCATTCGGCTTAATAACACTGCCTCGTAAGGAAGAACTCTTATTCCTAAAAATACCACCTTTAAGGAAACTATCAAAATTATCGTTATAATAAAATATTCACTGGGAATTAACAAAAAATCTCGGGAAACATTGGAGATATACCGCAAAACACAGTTCAAAATTATTTTAGAGAATTTCAACCATATGAATGAAAATTTTAATTAATTTCAAGGACGTATCATAAATATTGATCCTAATCGCTTTGACCGAATTTGTTTGGCGTAGAAATGGTATGTGCGTATGGGTTGGTTGGCTAACAATATCAGCAAAAATGCAAGGGCTATCTGCCAAAAGGAAAGGACGCTTTTGGAAAAGTATGCTTAAAAAATGTTTGAAAAACTTTCTGCGCTTTTTTATTTAATATGCGGTAATTTTTCTTTCTTCGCTACAATTACTGCAGAACATTAGTGTTTCAGAGGAACTTGCTATTGAAATTCAATTTATTATTAAGACTTTGTAAGATTTTCATTCATTCATTTTGTTTACGTTCGTGGACATTGTGGAAATTTTGGAAAGGAGAAGATGTCTACCGATGTCTGATGTTCTACCGAAGCTAGTCATGAAACTTTCCCCAATGTTAGAGAGGATCATAGAGATTTAAATCAATCAAAGAGGATCATAGAGAGTAAAAAATCAATCAAAGAGAATCATTTCCAATCAAAGTCTCACTGGAAGCGCTTCTATAGAAATGATGCTATCTGTATTTGGAACAGAGAATACCTGATTTCATCAATAGTACAATGAACCAAAAGGTTTTTTCCTGACATTTCTTGCAGAATAAAAGTTCATCAATTTTTAACATTTTAAATTAACTCAATTTTTGCCTGAAACTGGCAATTTTGAGAGCTATTTAAAACGATGTAGACTTGCTTGAAGGGCTTTGTACATCTAAGGTAGCTGCGATGAAGATATAAAGCATATTCTTCTTATGTGCATGCATCGTGTTCATCAGAGGAATATACTTCAGGTAACATTTAAGCACCTGTCTATACCCTGGCCACCATATTTTTCTGAAGTTTTACGAATTAAAGAAACAATTTCTGCTTTTCAGAATTTCATTCTCAGTTAGATTATTGAGTTCTCTTTATTTTATTTTACTTTGAGTTATTTATTTTTTAAATAAATTTTTCCCCTTTGCAGTTCTATTGTATATTTGCTTATTTATTTTGTTAGTGTTATAACTCACTTGTGTACGACTCGTGGTATACTTTGTGGAACACGAGGAGCGGAATTAGAGTTAACCAAAAATAAATGTTTATACGGGATTTTTTGTGTTCTATTTGTCTTCTATTGGTCTTAAAGTCAGCCAAGAGCTACCTCAAAAATCACTGGTCCTAGGAAAAAACTCCGCCTACGGACTTCGAAGGACCACGTTTGAAAATTATTGAAATCGACAAATCAGTCATACTTAAAAGAAAAAAAAGGACAGTTCCATATTTCCCGTTCTGCTGGGCCGAATGATGAAATTCAAATTAATTTTTTTACGTCTCGTAAGCGCAACTTAGAATATATATTAGATTTATATATAGCGGTTTTCTAACATAGGTATTTTGACACAAAATCGGACTTTTTCTGAAATGACATGCCAATTTTTCCATATTTCAATTCGACGAATCAAATTATGCCCAAATATTAAATTTGTAAAATTTAGAGCGAAATTTACAGAGAAATTTAAAAATTCATCTTGGCGAATTTTTTTCAATTTGCACCAAGGATAATTCACTTAACGAAATTCCTAATTTATGGCAACCTATTTTTTCCATTGATGCACGAGAGGAAAAAAAGTCCATCGTTTATTCTTTCAAATAATTTTAACAAAGCGCCTAAACCGCATTTTCGTTATTATCGCTTATAGTAAGTAAGCCAAATTTCAAAACTCACCAATATGTAAATTCACGTATATCTTAGAACATTTTGAAAAAAAAAACTTTTATTTTTTGTAGATGTGTCTAGAAATACATCTACTTTAAGACGATGTTAAAAATTTTATAGGTTATAATTAAAATTTTTTTTTCGAAAAAATTTATAAAAATATTTAAAAATACAAATATTAAAAATAAATCCTAAAAAATGTGCGAATTATATTTGGATTAAGCCCAAATTTCGAACTCTGGAAGAAGTAATCAAGAAAGTTTAATAAAAAAAGAGATATTAAGGCATATATATATTAAATTCAATTAACATCGAGGAGCTAAAATTCTGAGAGATAATTTTTTAAAAACAACTCGTGCGATTTTTTCAAAACTTGGCAGTTTGGCATATTTGAGGCGTAGAATCGAAATATGGAAAAATTTGGCATGGCATTTCAGAAAAAGTCCGATTTTGTGTCAAAATACGTGTATTAGAACCATGCTATATATAAATCTAATACATATCCTAAGTCGCGATTTCGAGATACGAAAATCGCAATTTGAATTTCGTCAATCGGCCTAGTAGAACGAGAGATATAGAACTGTCTTTTTTTTTCCGCAGTGTACATTTTGAAAGAAACGTTGCTTTCGTTACCATAAAAACCAGGGATTGTTCTAACAGAGAAAAGTAATTGTTTTTTCATTTCAACAACTGGACGTTCTCTAATTAATCGTTCATCGGGAATTGCTCAGCATATTGGTCACTTAACCATCACATCTTTCGTGAACGTTACACGGTGTGCATCGCAGTCAGAGACGAGTTTTACACCAGCAAAAACATAGGATAGAAAATTATATACATCAGTACCTTCTCGAAGATTCGAACTCAATCCGAAATCTATGGCGGTCAGATTGCGTAATTACCATCCCGAACAGGATGGCAAGTAGATAATTACGTAGGAAGCGTTTGATATAGTGTAGATGACCAGATACTATGCAAATTATCATCTACCACCATATGAAATGTTTTCATTACGATGGTAGATATTTCTTTTGGGTTAATGATACAGCTTTTATTTATTTCTACAGGATAATCTGTTCACAATTGAAATATATAAAAAGATATAAAACTTCAGTACTAGTTTGTTTTCCACTGAGTTAATTTTTGCGAATTATGTGCTGTTACAATCATCCTGAATCTTTCTAACATCGCTGTTCAACATAATTAAACCATGGGGAAAAGGACAGAAAATGAGTATAATAATAAATGAATATTTATAACTGTTAACAACTATAAAGGAATTAATAATTATAAATAACTAGCGGAAGTACCGAATGGCAGTAAGTTACATTGGGAATAATGCATCTAACAGCAGAGAGAACGATACCGCTGTAATCCTTCTCTAATAACGATGCAAAAATTGCGATTCATAGTCATACATTTTTCAGTCTGATGCGATATGGAACCCACATAAAAAATTTCGATAGAAAAATAAACTCTCTCATTATATCAGCAAAAATGGCACGCCGTTTTTAATGATTTTCGTCTTTCTAATCAAATTGTCATAAAAGCTCAAGTTCCATCCGATATTTCACTTATATTCAATTTTAGTCGATTAAATGGGGCAAAACATTTATGACAATTAATCAGAAATCAATAACGCGACGGCTGATTAAAGTCATACGCAGTTGAAATGGCTTCCCACGAATTTTGGAATTGAGAATAATGTATTTAATTTTTGGCAATACTATTTTTATTTCATCGTAAAACTTGGAAATTTTTACTAACAAACTCTACGATTTGAAAGCGAGCCGTGGCAACGCTTCTTGAAATAAAGCAGATTTTCATCTCCAGTTTGCGAGACTGTTGCCACTCGGAAAAATGAGGGCGAAAATTATCATTTTTCAGAGTTTTTAATAAATGTCTCTGATTTAACTGCTTTTTTCTTTTTTTTTTTTGGAAAAAAGTGGACATCGATCTTTTCCAGAACGCAAAAAAGAATTGTAGAAGGTTTGGTGACGATAGCTATAGTAGTGACTAAGTTATTAAGAGAATAAACACACAGACTTTTTTCTTCATATATATAGTCTAGAGGAAGTATCGAATGCCAGTTAAGTTAGATTAAGAGTAATGCATCTAACAGCAGAGAGAACGATACCGCTGTAATCCTTCTCTATTAACGATGCAAAAAATACGATTTATAGTCATACATTTTTCAGTCTGATTCGATATGGAACCCACATAAAAATTTCAATAGAAAAATAAGCTAATTCTCTCTCATTATATCAGCAACTATGGCACGCCGTTTTTAATGATTTTCGTCTTTCTAATCAAATGGTCATAAAAGCTGAAGTTCTATCGATATTTCACTTATATTCAATTTCAGTCAGTTAAATGTGGCAAAACATTTATCTTAATTGATCAAAAATCAATAAGCTAACAAACAAACACACAGACAAACAGACATTCTTCTTTATATGTATAGATTTTGTAAGACTTACAAATTTTTGCTTAACTTTATGATTTGAAAGCGAGCAGTAGCAAGAAGTTTCGAAATTCTCCAAAGCGCCAGACTGTTGCCACTCGGAAAAGTGAGTGCGAAAATTAACGCTTTCAGAGTTTTTAATTAATGTTTCGGCGTTTTTAGTCCAAAGGGGCTTTGTCCCTGAAGGACTATTGTTTTCGTTTTGCGATTTTGCATCGGAAACATTAAAAGTCTGTACCACTTTTTAAACTGTTGCCACAAAATATTGCAGCCCTGTATTATATTTAAAGAAATTAAATAATGAAGAATGTGCATAAATGTAGGTATGTTTCTTGTATTGTGATAAAACGGCGGTACCTAAAGCCATCGAATTTTGAATGCCGTAATCCTGCTGCGAATATAGGCATCTGGAAGCCCAAATTTGAAATTTGGAATTTGTTTTATTAACGATTTCATATTTTGTAAAACTTTAACGAATTTTTGATTAACAAACTCGAGGATTTCAAAGCGGGCAATAGCAACGTTGTACAGAAAAAAACATTTTTATCTGCAACGCGTGAGACTGTGTGTAGGAAATTCTAAAGATATGCTCAGATTAAAATTATTTTACGATATTGTTCTTGAACTGAATTTTATGGTTTAAATGCGAAGCATATGATATTCAATAAATAAAAGTTATATACAAAATGTTTAAAAAACGCCCCTTTGGACGTAATTTAAAATCTGAAACCTTTCAGATTTTTTTTATTTTTTTATACTTTTAATAAAGTCGTACGAATACGGGAATAGTCGAAATGGCTTTCCACGAATTTTTGGAATCTTGAATAATGTTTTAATGTTTGGCAATGCTATTTTTATCTCATCGTAAAACTTAGAAATTGTTTATTAACAAACTCTAGGATATGATGGCAAGCAGTGGCAACAACTTTCGAAATAAAGCAGATTTTCATCTCCAGCTTGCAAGACTGTTGCCACTCTGAAAAATGAGAGCGAAAATTATCGTTTTTTCGAGTTTTTAATTAATATCTTCGATTTTACCTTTTTTTTTTTTTAAGTGGACGTCGTCCTTTCCAAAGACCCACAAACTGTAGAAAGTTTGGTGACGATAGCTATAGTAGTGATTGAGTTATTAAAGGACATACACACAGACTTTCTTCTTTGTATATACAGATTATATATGACTGTTTAACTAATGAGTAATAACAACAGAAGCTTCAAAACGTTTCTTAATTAACAAAAGTTTTTTCCTTGCCTATTGGTTACTCAAAACTGAACTTCGGGAACTGCTAAACTAGGGGTTTGGGGACAACGCTTTTATTTGTATTAGTTCTTTTAGTATTAAAGAAATGTATAGTGAGGTCTTAGTTTGTTCGAAATCACATAACTCGGAATGTTGATTGTTTCAACCAGTAACTGAAATCTCCAAAATATAAATTTATAAGAAGCGATTTTCAGAATACTTTCGATTGCTTAAACTCGGTACTGTATGAAATGCTTTGCTAGTCCTTGCAAATTCAAATTAACAATATCTCATTCAATATATTTCACTACAAATACATGCTTGATAAAAAAACAAACATAGAGTAGAACTTCAAATATGCTGAGCAAAGAAATTTTACCGTTATTATTAACTCACTCGAAACTCATATTATTCGAATTTTCCCCAGAACTCTGTGACAGTTAAACAAGAATTTGAACACACTGGAAACCAGATAATTATTATTTTCCCACCACTCTCCGTTTAAAAACAACAAAAATGTCCAAAAATATTCATAGAAACACCCGCGGAAACAAAATAAACTCCAAAAACAGGGCTACCATTTGATGTCAAACAGCACGAAAGAGAATTGTGAGAGGATAGCTTGCTAATCGAAAAATGACTACTTTGGGTCACACCGTAATTTGCGGTAGATGGCTTCACGAGGAAAAGTCCTCAACAAACGATTTGTCTGGAAATGAGTCTGGAGTATATAATCAAAAACAAAAGTGAAGGAGACCAAATCACTAGTGTTAAGTAAGTGTTCCCTCACGAGATCACAGTGTTCAACTGTTTTTGCTCTGTCTTCCTGCAATCGATAGAAATGGGAAATGGTGGGAACGATATGTTCTTCAGTTTCAAGGTTTCTTTAGTTGTAGGCTGTTACTAAGATGTTGTTTTTTGAGAACTGCGTCAAGTCTTTTCTTGCCCTGTTAGCAGAAAATTTTGCTTTTTGTGAATGAGAATGAGATAATAATTTCTTTTAAATAGACAATAAATCTGTTGTGATAACAAACGAAAAAGTCGTTCATATTTCCTTTATCTTTCAAAAATCTAGGCGCATTATATTTGTAATTTGATTTTTTTTTCGTTTGTTTAAGTAATTAGTTTTAGATAATTTTGTACATTATTTTCTTAATCTGTAGTCAAGAATCCCGTTTTTCAGGATTTCCCGTGCTTTAATTAGCTTTTTTCTTCTCTGAATTAAAGAAATTTCCTGCGCAATTCCCTGAAAAATGAACTTATAGTTTGAAATTATGATAGGAGTTTTAATGTAATATACAGCGGCTGTTCGTCCCTTTTTAGACGACTTTATTTTGCTATAAAAACTCACCTGCTTGCAGTTTTTTTCGAATTGCAGCTATATTTTTGGAAGTATAAATTATTACCTAAAACGAAACTAAACTAAACTCGGTGGCACAAACAGCCCTCAAGGAACCATGGCCGGCAGTGCTCTGATATCTGCTTTTTGTATGGTGGGCTCCGGGGTGCTTGTGCATCTTTGCCTGGGCAAGTGGTCAACCTGTCCCAGGACCCCCAAGGTTTAGTCCCCAAGCGAACTCGGTACTCATTTTATTGACTCCCTCAAAGGATGAAAGGCTGAGAAATTATTGCCTGCTGTTTGATAATTTTGTTTTCATGCAAAATGGCGCTTTTAAGGAAGCAATGGACGAAAGGCTATGCTTGTTCTCTTTCCGAAGATAATTACACGTATTTAGTTACTAAAGCATACTATGAAAGTCATCAGTTTTCGGTATCTAAAGTACCAGTAGGTACTATTGTCAATAAAAAAGGAAAAAAAGTCAAAGTTTGGCTTCAAGGAGAAAAATTGTTCAAAATACATATCCAATGAATAAGCGGAATGCTTCGAATATTGCAAAGGTAAGAATTTCGATGTTAAAGAAGATCTTCGAAATCAAATCACAGTTGCTTTGCTTATAGTTGACACTGAAGACGTAAATCACAGTTACATGTTCAGTGTCAACTATAAGCAAAGTGATTAAAGCTGATTTGAATCTTAAAAAGACGAAAAAAATGTAATGTGCAAAGTCTTTCTACACGATATATCACCGAAAGTAGAACGCGCTGCAGAATTCTCTATGAGAAACAATTATTCGAACAAAAATATAAAAATGTTGTCATGAGTATATTTAAATGAGCGCAATAGAAAGAGTTCCAATGATTATCATCAAAGTGAAGAAACAAATCTTAGAAGATGGTTCAAAGAATCTAAAAAGTTTTCCAAAGGGATTTATGATTGATTATTGCTGTTTTTTTATATAACAACAAACAAAAATTAAAGGGA
>KK116615.1:237874-270176 GCA_000611955.2 Stegodyphus mimosarum
TTATCAGGAACATATTTTATACCCAGTTTTTAAATATCAAATACCTTCTCTTTACCTACATTAGAACAGCATCAAGACAAAGCAAGCAGCCGCATTTTCTTGCCATTAGAATAATTAGAAATACTTGACTTTCCAGAAAGCAATTTAAGATTTACTTATTTTTTATCAATAAATTGAGCTTAATTTTAATAAACAGATGTGGTTTTTAATCCCTATTTTTATTTCCTGTAAATCGTTTAAGAGCGAAATATTTTTAAACATAAAATAAAATAAATTTATAAAAACAATTCAAACACACAAACATAAAAGAATAAACATTAAGAATCATCAATGTAAATTCATGCAACCATTTTCGGGAAATTGTTTTGGGAAAATGAGAAATCCTGGGAAGAAAAATCGACATAACTAAGAAATGATAATCTATTTATGCATGTAAAAAAACTTGAATTTGTTCGGAGCTGTATTGTCTCATATTTTCCTATCCATTACATCTTACACTTGATAGCATCTAGCTCTTAGACAGCGTGATTCTCCTGAAATTCTGTCCTTCAGTAATAACTGTTAATCTGTTATTTTTTCGATTTAAGCGTTCAAAAGCTAGTTTATCTTCTTAATAACTCTATTCAATGATTATAGAGGCGAATTAATAAGGGAATAATAAACATCTAAATCATACTTATAAAGACTTCAAGGGCTTTGGACATATTTAACCGATCCATCAATTCAAATTACAATTCTTTGCAAGATCATTCACTCAAAATAGTTGCTAAAGAAATCTGCAGTTTCCGTCTAAAGCAAGCAAAGGTATAAATTACCTGACTACATTTCATTTTGCTTGCGTTAGACAAATTCTTGCGAAAACGGATAATTTGACGGTAAGTTTTAACCAGTTTGTAATAACGGGTGATAATATAGCGATGAAATTTATTTCTCATTTTTTTATTCTGAACAAAAAATGATTATATACTGTTTCATATTCAAGTTCATAGCAATATTTCTGTGGGTATATTTTTAAAATATTTTAAATCTTATACCCCACAAGAAATTCTTATCTCACAGACCTTAAATTTCAAACAGACAATTTATTTTTCTCCTTCGATGTTTTTATGCATTTTTGTCAAACAAGAGGTAAAATTAACTATACTGAATTAAACAAAGAAACCGTTGAGAAGGGGGTTTAATCTCAATTTATAATTTTATTAATATCTTTATTGCCAAACAAGTGGATTTCGTCTCTGTCGTCAATTAAATAAACGTTTTATAGTAGACGTTACGTTACGTTATAGTAGATGTATACGTTAAATGCTGCGATCTTAAATAAAGACAATAAATAGCCCTTCTGAGCTAAAGCTCCTTTCGACTAATAGTAATTTTGGGAGAAAAGTAATGATATTTAGCAGATCTTTCTTGTCTTATTAAGACTAAATTATTATGACAAGATGAATTAACAAAGACAAAATGAATTAACCTAAGAAATAGCCTGTCTACATTCTGACTGATTTTTACAATTTCAGCGTGTGTGTGTGTGTGTGCGTGTGCGTGTATGTGTGTAATGGATGAGTTGGAAAAAGCTGCAACGGATTGTCGATGGTCCTTTGCATTGTAATTATTTGGAAAGGCTTTTACTGCATAGTTAGCAAGATGACGCCAGACGACAGACTTAGTCATAAATTCCACACATAATTTTGTTCCTTGATAACTAATTATTAAGTAACAGATATTCTTTTTCATTGCACATCATCAATGTGGGTGCACTATGAACCCACAATTTTACACAGATTATTTTTTTAGAAAGCAACAGAGCTAGCAAAGACTAAGCGAACGAAGAAACCGGAAAAAGAGCTAGAAGCAAAAAGATGCGCAGCGCTGTCCAATATGGCAGCCTGCTAAGTGAAGGTTTCGGTTTAAGTTGCTTCTTGAGATAAAATTTTAGTTCTCGAAATTTTGAGTTCAAGTTCCGAATTAGCTACGTCATCAGCGTTACACAGTGCAGAAAAAGGCCTTACTATTTTTTAAAATAAGAGAAGGGAAATAAATTTAATTTTAGTATTAAGAGGCTATTGCTAATTTAAATTATAATTCATCTCTTACATATATATTGTTGAGTGCGTACGCGTTCGTAACAGACTGAATGCACAAGTCCGATAATAAGTTAATAAAATTTATTTTATCAAAAGAAATATTTCAGAACTGGAGTTTTGTACAGAAATACTCTTACAGGTGTCACAGTATCATAAAATATAATCATTAGTTGCGCTTCAAATTATTCAAAATGTTAAACACAACACAATGCAAAGCGCATCTAAACAGACAGCTAACTCGGATATCTCAGTTCATGTGGAACTAAACAACTCGCAACAACAATAACTAAGCAAATGGTAGAGCAGACGCTGTGTCTTTGGCTTTAAATAGTTTTCAACCTGCCGCGAGATATTTATAGTACTTTCTGCTTCTCGAAGTTACAGGAAAACAATATCAATGTGGAAATACGATTAGAGCTAACACAGTGATAAATTACATTTATTCAATTCCAATACATGTTACGATAATACAGGGACCGGACCAAAATGTCGCCAAGCTTGGCACCTTTTGGTGATTTCTCGCCAAATGTGGCAACAAAATAAGTCGCAAAATCTATTGTCAGCTTAGCGAAATCTCGCCAAATTACAGAGATACCCTTTTACTGAATGTTAAATGCATTTGCTCCTGTATTCTTATTTTTCGGCATTTTTTTCTCTTAAAATTTGTCTCGTGCTACATTACACAGAAAAACACAACAATTTCATTTATAATTCTACTAAAATTATCTATCTATCTATCTATAATATATATACAGTTACGAATTTGTGCTTAGATAGATAATTTTAGTAGAATTATAAATGAAATTGTATATATATATATATATATATAATTATGAAATAATCCCAGGATAGGAATGCGTGTATTATGCGCACAAAAAAGAAGTCTCATTCAGCCATCACCTCTCACAAAATCACAGGAAATCAAAAGAAGCATTAAAGTTATCATGAAAAGTATTATTTGCTAAATTCCAAAGTGTGATTCAACGTGTCATGACAAGAGTATCGGCAATGATTTCTCAAAGAAGGAAATACCATTTAATTGGCGGACATCGTGAGAATCTTGCAACGGTATCTTATTGTCTTGACAGCTTTCAACTTGATCAACTCGCTCACTCAGTCGTGATGGATAAACTAATGTTGTATCACGACAAACTGTCATGCTACTGATCGCTTTTCAGCTACCTTTTCCGTATGGACAAAACATTTATTTGGTTTCTAGCCGCAGCCAAAGGTAAGATTTTCCTATGAATAATGTTGTAGAAGTGCACCTAATTATTGAAAACTTTATTATTAGTCATTTCTCAGTGCTACCATGTAAGTAAAAATACTACCTCTTCCGAACAGGTTGTAAAAATAAAATGTAACTTTTGATTTACATGGTTTCACTTGGGTTATTTACATGGTTTCTCTGTGGTTTGTTTATTTTGATCAAGTCGTGAACCCAATTTTTGATCTAACCTATAGACATTATTTTGAAAACCATGAGACATTATTTTGAAATTTTGATTTATTTGAACCTTGACACATTAATTTAAAATTTTGATTTATATGTTACCGGCAAAGCTTGAAATCCGGCATTCTATAGAATGCCTAGGCATGGTATGTAATGCCTAAAACTAACCGGTAAGGTACGAAATCATTCGTATTTCAGACATTTCCTAGGCATTCTATACAATGCCAGATAACAAACTGGTAAAGTATAAAATACATTTCCGATTCGTTTCGAAGAACCGAAACTACTTAGCAGAAGTTAGCAAATGACGTAAAAAAGCCAAAATTACTATTAAGAAGGAACCAGGGCCTAGCGGATGCTGAATTGCTAGAATGTGATGTTTTTAGAATGCAAAAGTACATTCATTTACCCTGTTAAAGAAAGCGTCAGTACTATACAGTATTTTGTCACGGACGCTGAGTTATTTTTCTTATTTCACGAAAACTCATTTCAGTAGTACTACGCACGGACGAAATGATAGAATGCCGAAAGAATTTCCAACCAAATACAAAAACGTTACAAGTAATGATAATGAACTGTGCAACCACCTTTGTGAGCCCTGCCAAAAAAAAGGTATTAAAAAAGGGCATTGATGTGAAATTTATGATTGTTTCTGAATTTAATTTCCGTTATCAGGTAGATCTTATTGATTCCTAGTCTCAGCCAGATAGAAAATATAAACTTGATATATTGTATCAAGATCATCATATTTCGAATAACAGATTTTAAAGGTACTCTTTCATTAATTTTTCAAAATAACATTTGTATTTTTTGAGGAATGAACGTCTTTTAAATAATAACCTTATCATTACATTTTTCCTACTTTGCCTAAAGAGCATTTGTCATTCTATAGAATGCCTAGGTATTATATACAATGCCTAGGGAAAGTGTGTAATAATTCTCATATTTCATACTTTGCCTAAAAACGTCTGACATTCTATGCAATGCCTAGGGAAAGTATGTAATAATTCTCATATTTCATACTTTGCCTAAAAACGTCTGGCATTCTATATAATGCCTAGGGAAATATGTAATAATTCTCATCTGTCATACTTTGCCTAAAAACGTCTGGCATTCTATATAATGCCTAGGGAAAGTATGTAATAAGTCTCATATTTCATACTTTGCCTAAAAACGTCTGGCATTCTATATAATGCCTAGGGAAAGTATGTAATAATTCTCATATTTCATACTTTGCCTAAAAACGTCTGGCATTCTATACAATGCCTAGGGAAAGTATCTAATAATTCTCATATTGCATACTTTGCCTAAAAAGTCTGGCATTCTATACAATGCCTAGGGAAAGTATGTAATAATTCTCATGTTTCATACTTTGCCTAAAAACGTCTGGCATTCTATACAATGCCTAGGGAAAGTATGTAATAATTCTCATATTTCATACTTTGCCTAAAAACGTCTGGCATTCTATACAATGCCTAGGGAAAGTATGTAATAATTCTCATATTGCATACTTTGCCGTTAACATACACATGTCAATGCGGTATTTCGCAGCAACTTTTTATAATTTTTGACACATGCCCTAGTTTAACAGTTAAACTAATCAACGCAAATTTTAATCTTTGCATCATGGATAGTTTGAAAAAGGTCTTCCGAATGTCTGTATGGATCTTGTGATGCAAGTTTCGCAAAAGCGCTTCTTGTGTTACTAAAATGGCAGATTTTTCAATAAAAATTCTTAATTTCTAAATCGTTTTCTTTAATGTGTAGTTTTTCTCATATGTCCTTCCACGATTTTAAACTCTTTTAAGTCTATTTCTTAGAAATGTAATTTATTTTAATTCTAACTCATTTAACTCTCTAAGTTTTGGCATTTTGCGTCGTCCACTATAAAACGATGTTTCATTTTTCAAATTATTGCCACCAAATATTACAGCCTTGCATTATATTTAAGGAATTTAAACAATGAAGAACCTGCATGAATGTGTGCATGTTTCTAGCATCGTGAAAAAACAACGGTTCCTAGAGACAACAAATTTTGAATAACGTTGTCCTCCACTCCAATATGTGCATCTGGAAGCCCAAATTTGGAATTTGTTTTATTATCTCTTTCATATTGTGTAAAACTTTAAGGAATTTTTGATTAACAAACTCAACGATTTCAAAGCATTCCATTAATATTAAAACCGTGTGCTTTCCGATTTTTTTTTTTTTTTTTTGTCCAAAGGGGCTTTGTCCCTGAAGGACTGTTGTTTTCGTTTTGCGATTTTGCGTTGGAAATATTAAAAATCTGAATCACTTTTCAAACTGTTGCCACCAAATTTTGCAGCTCTGCGTTATATTTAAAGAAATTAAATAATGAAGAATCTGCATAAATGTATGTATATTTCTCGCATTGTCATAAAACGACGGTACCTAGAGCCATCCAATTTTGAATAACGTACGTTTCCACCCGAATATGCGCATCTAAAAGCCCGAATTTGGAATTTGTTTTATTATCTATTTCATATTTTGTAAAACTTTAATGAATTTTTGATGGACAAACTCAAACGATTTAAAAGCGACCAATGGCAACACTCTACGGGCAAAAATAAAAAATTTTTTATCTCCAGCGAGCGGAACTGTGTATCGGAAATTCTAAAGATAGACTCATTTTAAAATTATATTGCGAATTTGCTCTTGAACTGAATTTTATGGTTTAAATGCTAATAAAATGATATTTAATAAATAAAGTTAACACACAAAATGTTAAAAAAACGCGCCTTTGGACGTAATTTAAAATCTGAAACATTTCATATTTTCTTTTCTTTTTTTTACCTTTATTTTTTTTAATTAAATGAATTTCTGAAATGTTTTAAGGAAATGATGCTTTTAGTTCGATTGTCTTATTTTACCTATTTCACAAATGCTGAAGAACAATAATTTTTATTTAATTCTTTTCTACTCAATGTAATTCAAAATCCCAAACACAAAAATTTAAGGCAAACTTCCTTGAATCCATTTCAGTTTTCAAGGAAATATTTGTAACTTATATATTTTCATTATAGCTGATTAGGTAGAATATATTAAAAAACATATACACGGCTCAGCTTTTCTTAATATCAGAATGCTATTGTATAACGACTCGTTTCAATGGAGTAATCACTCTCACTTGATGATAAGCATCCAATAAATAAGCATCATGCATTCTAAGTAATATTTTATTTGAGCTGCTTCAAGGTAAACCAGTGAGTTTAAAAGAAAAAAATTAAAGCCTCGATGAAATTCCAGTGTATTTAATTTTGAACGTTCAAAACTATTGTATGTAAATAGAATGGAGATATTGATTTCAAGAATAAAAGTGGCAGAAACTATATGATAATCGAGCTTCGTACCTATACTTCTTTTAATGATAACTTAAAACGCAACAGATAATATCCATTAACACTATTCTGGGGACAGTTAAAAATTTACCAGTTTTAGTTTTAGATAAATTCATTGGCAATATACGTTTACTGAACGATTTTAAGATGGTTTTCATTTCTTAATACTGTGTGGTAGGAAATGTAGCTAAATTTTCCCATTTAAATATATAACTTATGAGGCACAACTACTTAAATCTAAAGTTTTAACTCCGAAACCACGAACACTTAACAAGCGAATAATCTCTGAAGTGTGAACAGAACACGTGAGACTTGAAAAGGGTTTAAAAACCCTTTATTTTTCAATATATTTACAATCAGTTCCAGTGGCGGCTCGTAATAAGCACTGTGGAACTGCAGCACCCCCTGTTTCCACTTATTATTATTTTTAATATTTAATATAATGAACCCTTTTTTCTTTAATTCTTTCTTTATACTTCTACAATATATAATCCTTAAACTTAATGTCAGTAGCCATCCTCCAGTTTATGAAAAAGGTACGAAAGTTTTTGTATGGAACTGCGCTTCACAAGGCTGTTCTGCGCAAGCGCGCACAGAAAGCAGCACTCGAGCCAGGAAGATAAAACAGCACTGTCGCTTTTGCAGTGCCGAAATTCTGGAAACGTGATTATTTCCTCCTCCGCGCGTGTGGTATTTGGTTGTTCTGCGCATGCGCTATTAGGAAGCAGCGTACGAGGCTGAGAGGGAGAGAGCACTGTCGCTTTTACAGTGCCGAATCTGGAGTATCGTTGGGAGCTGGTTCTTTTTTTTTACTCCGCGTGTGCTGTGTTTAAAAATCATACACCATATTCTTGGTTAGATTATTTTTCAGCTATTCTATTTGATTCATTTTTTTTCGGTTCTTTTATTTTACAGAAAACTTTAACCATGTCCTTGCATCCTCAAGTAATAAATTCTGTGACTGTAAGTGAACTTCAAGAGCTTTCGTTTTCATGCGCTTGCAATGCTTTCAATATAGAAAAATTTCCTCAGTTGTCATCCAGAGATCAAGGAGAAAATTATTGATCTCTTCGAGCAAATTAAAACAAGAAGAATGGATTTCATTTTTAAATGAATAGGTAAAGCTTGAACTGTAACAATTTAAGTTAAAGTAATTAAGAAATGTTTAATTTTTCTTTTGTAAAATTTCATGGAAGTTTCAAAATAAATTTTCTTTTTATACATGTTTGTTTCCGTTTACACAGGTTTAAAACAAAGGTTAAATTTTTTTGGAACAGCACCCCCACTAATTTTAGCTACGAGCCGCCATTGATCAGTTTCGACTTGGAACTTTACATAAAGCCGCCACTCGCGCTTGAACTTAACTACTAATAATTTGAACTAAAATTAGCTTAACTAAAGCTCTTAAAATATATAGCCGAAGCTATCAGAATCTAACTAGTAGGCCCCTAAGTATTAATTAAATCGGCAAAGCCTAGCAAGGGCCTAAGATATGGCCGAGCGTGGTAACAAGAGAGACGTAGCCAGAAGGCAAACGCGCGTTAGTCAGGAACTCGGGCTCTCTTTTTGAAGTCGGTTAAGTCACGACTTAAATAGTACGCTTTCTCATTTGCATTATCTGCGTTTCTGCAATTACATTCTGGCAGGAAATTGTAAGCTGAAATTAGAATAAGATAGGAAAGATACAAAACTTAAAATAACTGTTAATTAACATAATGTAAAACTTACAAACTTTTGAATTAATTGATTAATTATCTCGATTTTTTATTATTACGTAAATGAGATCTTTCAGATGACTTTTTTTAAAACCATACAAAGAAAATCATGTATTTGCTAAACAGGAACATGTCGTTGATCTTTCCAGCGTATTATCATCTAAACGTTTAAGACCGCTGCCAGTTAATTCTTCAATATGCTACAAGGTATTTTTGGTACCCTCTTTTCTGGTAAAAGGTACCCTCTTTTCTGAATGCCTTCGTGGTGTAACGGTTAGCACACTCGGAGCGTACTCGAGAGGTCGAAGTTCGAGGCCCGGCGAGGGCATTGCTCATTTTTTACATCTCCAACACCAAAATAACCTAATAACTGTACAGTGGCGCCCGAACTAAAAAGTGGTGGATGAGTATTCTCCATCACCAGGATCTGCGATTGCGTCGTCTAATCCGCTTTCCCCTCCTTTCTGCATGCCTTCGTGGTGTAACGGTTAGTACACTTGGCGCGAAATCGAGAGTCCGAGTCCCGGCGAGGACATTGCTCATTTATCACCTATCCTGCTTCCAAAAAATAACCTAATGTCTCTCCAATGAATACAGTATGAACTTCTAATACTAACATAGTTTATAGCAAAAATTTTTTACATTATTTATACTAATAAGAATAATTAGTTCTAATTAAGACATATTAATATTAATAAGAGACTTGTCTAATGTCATACTCTGTAGTAGTGGTCTTTAAACTGTGTTCCAAGAAACCTTGAAGTTCCATGAGTCAAACCGCGCCGATTCCTCAAGTCAAAATAAAAATTATAAAGCACTCACACTAGTTGATTAGTTATTATTAACTAAAAAATATAAAGATACAGTTAATTATCTTTATAATGTAAGCACACCTCATTCACTGAATGTAATGCAATGGTAGGTGGCACCTGGAGCCCAAGTTAATGCAATTAATGAGTAAAATACTTTAATTTTATGTTTAAATATTTTAATAAAAAATACACATTATTTTTCTTTAATTGTCTTTACATAAAGTACCTATTATAAGACATTGATTTACTTTAAATATTTATTCATTATTTACAATTATTAGACTAGAAACCAAAAGTCGTGAAATTCACTCCTGAAAACAAAGCAATGAAGTTCGCACACGAAATTTATAGAACTGTATTCAAATATTTTTATGCTGCTTACACACACAATAAGAACATTACATTTTCTACCTGGATGGACTTTCTAGCCATCCGAACTTAGTACATATTAGATCATCAGCATAACCGGCTTAGAATTACGCAATCAGAACACACAAAATAAATGGCGGCCAGTTTACCTCCATTTCCGTCCTACACTAAGTTGCCAGATTCTTGAAGTTAAAGAAATGCAAAAACATTCTATTGGTTACACTTCATTTCAGCGTTAACAATGTTATTTTAAGGTATATTTTTCTCTGGGGTTTTCCAGAAAAAACCTTATATTCTAAGGGCTCCGTGAAACGACAGAGCTTGAAGACTATTGCTCTATAGCAATTATAATATTTTTATAAATTAATAAGAGGCTTTTCTAATGTTATAATCTGTGTATAGCAGTCACAAAATTTCGCTCAAATTCTCTTGCTTGTACACAATAAATAAATAAAACTTAATAAAATTTTTAAGTCACATTTCAATTACAGTCATTAATATGTTTCTGTCTGCTTGTTCTAAAATTTTTTAATGAAAAAAGCATTGTTTGTTATACGGCAATTAGGTGTATTCATTTTATTTAGAAATATAAGCGAAATTATTGTATTCGCTTATTATGTTCAGCTTGTCGTGATTTCGAAAGTACTTCTCATGGAATGTAAACTTCCTACTTAATAAGTTTATTACACTACAAAGTTTGCTTTTATATGACGTCATTGACCGCTAGTCTGATCAAAAGCAACTTCTATTCTACTCCCTTTATATCTTTCTTTCTCTCACTTCTGTAAGTAAGTAACGTCAGAATTCCTTACAGCCTAGCTTGTTTCTATGTAATGAGCGACACAAAAAGGCAAAGAACTTAATGAAATAGTTTCAATACATTAAGTCAAAGAGTAATTTTATGTTTACAATATTAAATGTAGCTTTAATGATTGACTTAAACCTAACTGGGAAGCGGCCGACTGGTAGGTTCGTTGAATA
This sequence comes from Stegodyphus mimosarum, assembly GCA_000611955.2. NCBI lineage: Eukaryota > Metazoa > Arthropoda > Arachnida > Araneae > Eresidae > Stegodyphus > Stegodyphus mimosarum. The sequence goes on from KK116615.1 coordinate 248,645, forward strand.
CAGATAGTTCGACTAGTTTTCAAATTCTAACGAAGGGGCTGGCTTCATAGGAGGTTTCGCGTTTTTTTTAATGTGTAAGATGAATAAGACCCAGTTTCCCTTAAATGTCCTCCACGAAGGCTTCCTTCGTTTAGATAGATAGCCTTTATGTACTTTGCCTTAATCTTTCAACCTAACCTAGCTTCTGACAAGCTCACTATAGAAAAAAAATCTAATTTGTTATACTTTATTAATTTAAATATAAACCCTTCTAGCTCTTTACGTACAATGTCTACACAAACTTGCGTAGTTACTATTTTCATGAAGACCAGCTACAGATTTAACAAGAAATGCTATTTTACGCAACAAAAAACTCATTTAGTATCAAAACAAAAAATTTGTGTTTTTTTTATTAATCTTTAAATTTGATTGAAAAATTTTAAATTTCAATCTGTAATAAGCGTTAAAAGAGGATCTAAATCAGTATTAGTTCTTGAATATCTTCGCGAGTTTCGTATATTGCAGGTATTGAATTTTTATATTTAAAATACGTTCACATCAAAACCAAAATCAGTTTACTTGCTTAACTAATAATCTAAACATATCTAAAATCGTTATATTGCACGTCAATTATAAATAAAGTAATTTAAACAGAATTATCATACATAATTGAGGTGATCCAAAATTTTCAAGCAACCGAGAAGTCTCAGGAATCGGGGTTTAATGAGGATGGAAATGATCATTCCAAAGCATTTGAAGCTGTCGGTTAAATGTTTGCGAAAAATACTCTAAGTGGGTTAAAACATGCTGCACATACCTTCAATAGAAGCTGAAAAACCTACATATATTCTTATTGAGTTCATGCGCAAACTGAAAAAAATTCGCCAAGATAATTTTTTTCAAATTTCTCCATACATTTCTCATCAAAAATTACAAAATTTAATATGTAGGCATAATTTGAGTCATAAAATCCAAATACGGAAAAAAATTGGCATTTCTTTTCAGAAAGAGTCCGATTTTGTGTCAAAATACCTACATTGGAGCAATTTGCTATATTTAATATATGTCTTACTATTCTTATATGTCTTACTATGTATGTATTTAATATATGTTTTACTTATATATGTCTGATATATATCCTAAGTCGTGCTTTCGAGACATGAAAATCGCAGTTTGAATTTGATCAATCAGCCCAGTGGAATGGGAAGTTGTTTTTTACGCAGTACAGCTGTTATTATTACGCAGTGCGTGATCACTAATAAGTGCTAATGAGAAGAAATAAAGTACCATACTTAGCATTTTCCTTTTGAAATATTTATTATCTATACTTTATATCGTAAGAACGTATATATTGACTCCAATAAATACTTTTATTGAAACTCATGTTTTTCTTGGTGTTGCAGTTCCTATAAACAGCAGTGTATTGATTTTGCAACTATTGTGCGGTTTTTATTTTATTATAATGGTTACATTTTTACGCAGAAAATACACTGACCTTCTAAGATACGGGTTGCTTACATCCTACACTTCTACCTTTGTATTATTTCTTTTGAATTCTTTGATTTATTCACCGTTTTTATTTATGTTAAAAATGTGTAAATGCACGAGTGGAGAGATACATTGATGGGTAGCGATAATGTGTGAGACAGAAAGGTGGAAAAGAAAGTCAAACGTACAAATTTAAGCTAAATGATAGGTTTTAGGATATTTAACTTCCATGGTCTGTTGATCAAGCAAATACCACACATATCGTTGCTCATTCGTGGAGGGCAGCAAGAAACGAATATGCATACTGTGAATTTAGATTGATGGATGAGCCTAGAAAAGAATATAGATAGGTAGCTATATATGGCAGAGTTAGTAGCATTGCGGAGGTATGAGGATAGGTTAGTAGCATAGCAGATAGGTATGAGGGATGCTTGGAGGTTACCACTGTGTAGAGTGACGGCAAGTAACGCATCTGACTCCTTATAATGATTGGTACATTTATGAGGTTGCTTGATACTTACTGAATTCTTGAAATCAAAATATATTTATTACAATTACGAAAAGCTCTTTACAAATATATATAAGTTCATGGATAACATAAACGGATATTGAAATGAATTATAAACCTCGTAGTGTGAGGAGTCTGCTAACGACGGACTCTAGTCGAGAGCTCAAGAGCATTCTAGGTCTTCCTCGTCGAGAGTTCAGGAGCCTTCTAGGTCTCTCTAGTCGAGAGTTCAGGAGCAGTCTGACGTGTGGTCCCGATTGAAAAAATATTTAGATTGATTTTGCCATGACTGTTGTATGTTACATCCTCTGATTCGTTATGCCTGAAACGAAATCAGAGGAAAAACACAATCATTGGTTCGTCAGCCCTCTTGAAATCGAGAAGCTCTAACAACAGACACGGTGCAGAACTCTAATATCTCTTGACACTAGTCGTGAAGTTATGTCTCTTTCACTGTCAACTGGAACGAATTATTTTGTCTGAGATGTCAGAAACATGTCGTGTGACACATTGTAAAAGCTTGGAAGCAGTGACTTGCTGTTTGGTCCGACGCAGGTAATTAATTCCCCAATTATAATTTAACAATTAATAATAATTTCTTTAATTATATATATAAAATAAAAATATGTAAATCAAAATTTTTACTTAATTTCCAATAATCCCTTAACTCTGTATTTTAATTTGGCTATTTCCCTTTTCCACCTTAAATATAGTAAATGCTTATAATAAATCTCTTTAAATTGCGTTATTTTGAAATGAATCTCTTTCATTTGATTCTTATATAATATCAATGGCAGATAACTTTTCAAACTGAAATTCAAAACATCCAATCAAGGCAAGCTAAATACACATACAGATGAATAGATCGATAGATAGATCGATAAATAGATGAGGGTCAGCGCATAAAATGCTCTCCTTTTGTTCCGTTTGTTAATAGTTTATTTCTCATCGAAATATTACATGCATAGTTTGTAGAGTATATTTAGAACTTTTAGAGTTAGGGAACAGGAGAAACTGAGCAGTGCTCTCGTCAAAATTCTAACTCTGGACCTGCAGATTACTAGCCAGATATACTTCAATTACACCATGAAGGCAAGCGATAAGGAATAAAAATATCTTACATTCTCTTCCACCTTAAGGGCGACTGGGGAGTTAAGTATCCAATCGCCAAATCCTGGTGGTAGCGAATTATCGTTCACCCCATTTTAGTTCAAAGGCTATTTGTAGAGTCTATTTAGAATTTCTGAAGTCAGAAAACTGGAAAAATAGAGCAATGTCTTTGGCTGGATTCTTACTCCGGACCTTCCGATTGCTATTGTATAGTTGCACATGCTTCCAGTTACACTCCGCAGGCACTCGGTAAGGAGGTAGAAAAACCTTACAGGTTATCTCTCTGATCATGAAAGGTGAGCTGAGTTTAGAATGTGTTCGATGTGTCCAGCATTTTGATACACAATCTGTTTCAAGCAAGCATTTGCATTTGTCGTAAACCTGTGCCACACGTCTTCCGAAATTACACTTTTAGAATATCCTGTAAAAAGAAATCGCATGAATTCATAACCATGCTCTGCGGGGGCTAGTGTATCTAAAACCTTCGTAACTTTTGGGAGACCAATGTGAGATAAGAATCACATTAAACATCTCATACGATAAATGAAGAACAACATTTACAGTGTGTGGACTTGCTCCATCTTGTAAGAACTACTTGAGTGTGTAAAGCAAAACTTGTTACCATTTTCACCCGTGATAATACTTGATGGGCACCATTGATTTTTCTCCAATACAGTGTCAGAAGCTTTCTGCTTCTGACACACTGTGTCAATAATCTGTTAGCAAGAATTTCATCTCGCACTAAAGTGTGCACGAAAATGGCTTTGTGTTGCCACCAAACATTTTCTTTCTTCAAAAAACAGTACAGCTTTCACCTTCTGCTCAACATTCAAATGGCCGTTATGCGCTATATAACAAACCAGTATTCGCGACAAGTTAGTGCCTAGTACTGATTTTTTACATCTACCGGATTTTCTATGAATAAAAAAAAACCTGAATACATAGTTTCAATATTTGATATATAATATTGAAAACTGTACGCGGTAACTGAAGGATTTTCGCGCACCACCTTATCTTTAAGGTGATTTTATGCACCATCCTTACATGAATGCAGATTATTCACAACTCGACTGCAGGCTGTATTTCCTTTAATTATTCATATTAGACTTCTAACAGCATTCTTTCTTAAACAAAATAGGTATTTTTTTTAGAATAGTTTAAAATCTGAAATCAGGAGGTTCCATCAAATATTAAAATTTAATTCTTCATATGGTCGCCATCCCGCAGAACTTCCAAATAGTAAAAATGCTTAGTTTTTTAAAGACATTCGAGAAAAAACCTGCAGATTTACAGCCCTTTACATTGCCAATTTAAATTCTAATTTTATGCTTTATTTTATATCAGGTATTGGGAATAGCTACAAAATAAAAACTTGTTATTTGACTAGTAAAGATTCTGTTTCTGGATAATTCACTTAAAAGTTTGGGTAAAGAATATGATACCCATGCTCATATATAAAGTGAAAAATAGTAAGATTGCGGCAGTTACAAACACCAATTTGCAGTAGGCCCTTAACTCCCCTATTTAATTAAATTATTTTCCTCTTTCTATCCCAAAAATAGTAACACGCGAATACGAAATCTCTCTTAAATTCTCATTTCAAAATTAATCCTTGTCATATTATTCTCGCATAACGCTCGCGACGTATGAATTTACATAATGTTTCAGCTACTAATAATATTAAAATTTGTAGACCAAAACCTTAACAAACAAATCAAAATAAAGTTAAAGCATAACAGTATTATTCTTAATCTAACTTTTATAATAGAATCTGTGCATTTCTTCTCTTTTCTGTACCACTTAAATGTCTTGATCTGTTTTACTTCTGTCACTATATACATAATTCTATGAATATGATTAAAAGCTTGCATCTGTAGTGCTTTAGCATATTTATCTACGGAATTTAGTTTGTATAGAAATGATGTATGAAAGTTCCATCTTTTTGCGTAGTTCCATCTACATGTATCATCTGTGTCACTGTTTAAAAATATTATCCAGAATAACGTCTGTATCAACATTTCAGTACATTTTATTACACTTCTGAGTCCTTGTGGATTTGGTTCTAAATTTCTTACTTTCTGTCTATAATTATTTTGTATATTGTATATATAGAGAGAGAGAGAAAAAAAAGTAAGAAATTTAGAACCGAATCCGTGAAGACCCAAAAGAAATGAAAGAAATGAAACAGAATGAATAAACCGGAAAGAAATGAAATTAAAAACCAGTAAATTCCAAAATTCCATATAAGTATGTAAATAATCAACCAATGGTCAGAAGAATTACAGATATGTGAAATACAAAAATTACAAAAAATATATGGGAAGGCGATAAAAATCTGTATTGGAAAAGTTTAAAAACTTCCTCAAATACAAATCAAATAAAATTATAGCGATATCGATTTTTAATTTTCAAGTGACAAAAAAGTATAAAATTAATAACTGGTTTTTCCATCTAAAATTCAATCCATGATATATTTATACGACATGGACACCTGAAGTCGAAAAGATGCAGTCCCCACTATGCAGAAAAGAATCCACATGTCAGTACATTAGCGATCGCTACAAATTTCGTTGTTTCCAAAACCATCGTCTGGAGAAGCCTACACATTAACCATCTGTACTCATACTATGAGAAGCAGGTACAGCTACTATGCACCTCGTTTTGCATTTGCTCGATTGATACCAGCAGAACTGCGCGACCAAGCGCGCTTTTCTGGTTATTATCTATGAGCAGTGGATAACCTCAAGAGTACCGGAGTATGTGCAGCATAACGCCTGTTTTCCGTCAATGTTTGAGAAATGGCATGTTGACCATTACTAAATAGACTTATATCTCACGCCTGTTTGTTTGAAAGGACGATCTTATAAGATTTTCATGGAAGAAGTCTTGCCTGGATTGTTTAGACGAGCAAAGCAACCAACTGCGCGGTGCAACAATATGTGGTTCCAGCATGATGGCGCCCCAGCCCATTTTAATTTTTTCCGTGCGGCAATATTTGAATTCAACAATTGGTCGAAGGTAGACTGGTTATGATTGTCTTTTATTATTGGCCTGCATATTCGCTAGACCTCTCCTGCCTAGATTTCTTTTTCTAGGATTATTTGAAAAGCCTGGTGTACGAAATCTCCATGACAGTGAGGAGGATCTTGTATAGCGCATTATAGTTCGACCGTCTCAAACGCAACCCTGACTGGCATTCTTCCAAAGCATATGTATTCTTCCAAAAGGGGTGTTATTGCTTGCTGCGACGTGAAAGGTCACGTGAAAGTCTTCTCTTCTCCGGAAAGACAGAATGGAGGGAAAGGAAATCTCCATCCTTCCACCTTATTTTGAGAATAATTCGGTCCGAATGGCGCATGCGCGTTTACGCCCATGGTCGCGGATGAGGCGGTCGAACTATACCTTCCGTAGGTACTCCCTAAGCGCGGGGAGAACGGCAGTGCATCGGTGGCTTTCCTGTCTGTGCGGCTGTTAGGCCTGCCCCCTCACCGAGCTGGTTACTTACTCTGTCCATACGTTGGAAGTGACAGTATGGGGAAGATTACCAGCCTTCACAAGCCCAGAACCATCTTTTCTACTGTGGTGCGTTCAGAATCGACAAGGAATGTAAAGGGCGATTCATTCTGATATTTACCTACGCTAGCGGAGTTGGTTCTATGTGTCGAGTAGCTTCGTTGTACCTGGAGTTCACACTTTAACTCCCTCCGCTATGGATTAAAACTGGTTTTGGAGCAACGTCGGTTGCACCAAAACTAGTTTTAACCATAACGTGTCCATAGCGGTTGTGTTAGATATCTTCGTTAGCTCAGGTAAACCCCAGTGTGAAGGGCTCTTAAAGGTCCTATGAAGTCTGCCTCCGGTTGTGTGATCCCTAGACTTATTTTACATTCGTGTGTCAGAGTGTCAGTCTCGTATGGTACTATGTTCTTCAGGTCGGGAGCTCTGCCCTAATTCACTGTCTCATCATTAGTTAATTAGCGCAATCATCTGTGGGACGCCCACATCACGTTTGTATCGCAGTTGGAAGCTGCAGCCTTAAACACATATTTTGACCTCTGAATATCGCAACTGTAACGATCTGCTAAATAAAATACACTCATGTCCATAAATTAAGGATAATGCAAAATCAGGCAAAGGAAGAGTTAGAAGCAAAACAAATTTGACTTATTTGTAAAGCTTATTTATTAAACAAAAGTTAAAGAGCAAAAAAAAGATGCTATATGTTTGATATTATTAAAAAAATTAGCGATTTTTTCTCCCTGGAGCAAATTACAAAAAAAACCTATTTACAAAAAAAAATATTACATGGTTGGTATGGTTGTTAATACATCGTATGTCTCCCAGACGATGCAATACAGTCCGTACAACGCCTAGGCATGTTGAGCATCAAATTATCGATCTGATCTTGGGGGATATTACACCACTCAAAAAGCAATGCTCTCCGAAGTTCCGGTTGACGGACTGCAACTCGTCGGCCAAGCATGTCCCCCACGTGCTCTACTGGATTCAAGTCCGGTGAGAATGCTGGCCAGTCAATACGGGTGATATCCTCCGATTGAAGGTATTCGCTTACGATGTTTGCACGGTGAGGACGGGCGTTGTCATCCATAAACACAAACTATGCGCCCATAGCGCCCGAAACAAACGTACATGTTGTTCCAGAATGACGTCCCGATAGATCTGGCTTGTCATGCTTCCATTTTGAACATGCAGGTCAGTTCTGGAACCCAGAATAATTCCACCTCAAACGAGAACTCCTGCACCATCGTAACGGTGTCGTTCAATGATGTTTTCTTGGTGGTAACGGGTACCTGGAGCTCTCCATATGAAAGTCCGGCGAGAAACAGACTGCAAGCTAAACCTGGATTCGTCGGAAAACATCACACAAGCCCACTGTTGCGGTGTCCACAATGCATGCTCTCTACTCCAGACTAACCGCAGGCGACAGTGAATTGCAGAAAGTGGAACGCATCTGACAGGTCTACGAGCATATAGACCAATCTGCCCTAAGCGTCTGTACACGGTCTGCCTTGAAACTGTCGTACCAGTGGCTGAAGAGAGCTGACGAGACAGGTCTGAGGCTGTGCTCCGCCTATTTTTTTCGGCAGTAACTGCCAAATACCGGTCCTCATTCGGCGTTGTAACTCTGGGGCGACCTGTGCTGTAACGTCTACTCACATTACCATCATCTTGGAATCGTTGCCAAAGCCTGGAGATGACACTCTGAGCAATTTCAAGTTCGTCTGATACTTCCAGTTGGGTACGCCCACATTCCAGACGGCCGATAATTCTACCACGTAAAAAATCATCCAAATGCGTCCTTTGTGTCATAACCATTCGGTTATTGCACTGAAATGCTTATAAAGCGCCTGCGAACAATTTTACTTCTTTGCCTGTATTCCTTATATATCACTCTCTAACACTCTCGTCATTGTGACGTACCATCGGTGTCATCTGGTTACTTCCTGAAATTTGCATATGATTCTTGAAGATGTGTGTAGTGATTTTACAGGTGATATATTTATTTTAGAGTTCGATTTCCGCGTGACTCCGAATTATCCTTAATTTATGGACATGAGTGTAGTACTATTTAGATCACTCTACCTTGCATTTCTTGTGTTTTCTTCTCTGCATACTTGCCCATGAGGATTGAGTTTCCACTCCTACACTGCTATGTAATTCCGAATCTTTGAGTAACATAACTCTTCTTTAAGTTTGTACACGCTTAAAGGCGATGCACTCTGGGCATGTATTATAATAAAAAGGAACGGAAACGAAATTTAAAGATGAAGAATTATAAATTTTACCTTTGAATTTAATTATGAATGAAGTAACGGGTATCTAAGCCAATAATCCTTACCATGGAAAGAAATATGATGAGCTATAGTAACTTAATTCGCTCCTCATTTTTTTAGAGATAATGTCTAGTTATAAACTTGTTCACTAATTCGTCATCATGCCATTGTTTAAATTCAGTTTTACTTGAATTAAAAGTTTATTAAGCTTAAATGGAAGTTGACGACTGACGAGAAAGAATTTTGGAATTGTAATACTGCTTTTATTATAAATTTCGTTATCTTTACTTTATTGAAAATGTATTGTTAATAATTTAACAAATTTAATTTCATTTGAACTAAGAATAAGGGATCTGAATGACAGATATTTCTGTATTTTCTTTTGCTTAAACATGGTTATTTACTACTAAAAAATTCCCTATAATTTAGATTTAAAATTCACAAAAAAATTAAAATGTCCTAAAATTTAAATCTTAAAAGTGAAGTATCGTTAATTTTTATACATTTGGCAATAATTCGATGCAATGTTTTGTACGGATTTTCTTAGTATGAATATTTAAATATGCTTAACGTAATTTACTATTAAAACCCAGTTTTAATATGTGCTTCTTTTAGTTCAGTATGTTTTAAATTTTCAAGCACAAAATCCTCAAAATTTTATTTAAAATGTACAAGTAAAAATAAATAAATAAATAAAAAGGTTTTAATTACTTTCAAGAATTTTTTACGATTTCTCTGACATGTTCCAATCTGCCCAGAATTGCAACTGATATTTTTCAATATCTCAACAATATTAAAAATCTCCTTTCCTTTAGAGAATAAGAATAAATCAGTTGCAACTTTAAAAAACCGTAAATAAATGGCCAAGTTTTTGATTTTTTCTCGGACACTACTTTTAATAAAACGTGAGCTGCTTAGCCCCCAAGTCATAACCTAGGCAGGTCTGCATTAACTAATGATTATATTCAAGCAACAAATATCCTTTTATCATATTCTTCTGGCTTAAGCTGGAATAAGTAGATGGTTTTTTTTTCACTTAAGTAAAATAAAAGATCACAAAAGCAAAATCAGATTTTTATTAACTATAAGACTGCATTTCTATTACTTCCATACAACACAAAGCAGACTATAATAATGGGTTCAAATACAGTTTGCCTTCTTCATTATATATTTCATTAGGATTTACCTTGATTTAAAATACCTGTACTTTTCTTTTATTATGCATAATTATAAGGTAAGTAAGAAGTTACTCCGAACAATGAGTCATCAGGCCGAGTTTAAGTACTATATTTAACATTTAATTAATAAACATCGATATTTTATTTGTGTTTTAAACGTTTTTCAATTTTCTTTTCTCCGTCTGTAATAACTCGAAAGCTATTACCTGGATCAGCTAACGCAGTTCAAGGAATTTTTTGCAAAGACTATAGTGTGGTTATCATTCGCGACATCATTAGAATGACGTGACATACTACACTTGCTAAAATCAAGAATATAATACAAGTAAAGTATGATAATGGAGCTGAATCACAAAGAGATAGCATACAGCTTTTAACTCCCTTGACATATTTACTGGAAGTATATGAGTTCAATTAACTTTTGTGCAATTCTATGAAACCAGATAATGAATGTAAATGATTTCTAAATTAAAAACGTAGTAATTAAGTCTTTAAATTGTTCTTGAGTTTCTTCATAGGCAGTTGAACCTCTGAAAAATATCTCATTCTTCACAAGCAGAGCACAGAAGCTGTCAGTAGCTGGCCATCTACAGGTGCCTTGTTTGGAGGTAAGCAGGACGTAGCGAGGTAGTTTCTCTCAAATTTAAAACATCTATTCTGTACAGAACGCTTCGTATATTGTTTAATCACATGCCTGCGGCATCTGCAAGGTATTGACGGAGTTCCTGATGCTCAAGCTCACGCTTAAGCATTATTGTGCATTTATAAACACGGAGAAATAAACATCGGTTTCATGTACCACATTCAAGAAAACTATTTCGAGCTATTCTTCAGTTATATAAGTGTTTACGGAGCGTAGAAGGAATTAACGGAATTCATGCTGTTCCCCTTGAACGTCTAACAATATTTAAGAACGTTGGTCGCATAGTTATTGATTTCACACTCAACCTGATGCAAAGTGTGTTATTTAGCTATTGGAAGTCTGCAAAGTCTGTGAAGCACTTGAGCAGCTGGGGGCTATAAAAGACAGCAACAGAACTTTATTCACGCTTAGTGATTCTTGGTTATTTTCTTGGCTTTCTACAATGATATTTTCCTAAACCGACTTTGCAAATAATCCATACTTTGTTAAATACTAAAATAATATTCAACTTCCGAATATGGTACATTGGTTTCGAGCGTTTCAATAAATTGTAAGTGCTCGTCGATAGTAAAAGGGCTCATCGACAAGGAACTTCTGCAAAATTAACATCTTGATATTGCATTTCAAGAAATAAGCAAAATGTTGTGAAAACCCACCTTTCCTTTTCTTTTTGTGTGTTTTGTTTTTCTAGTTTTATATTTGCATTATAAAAGTCGTGATAAGGCCACCTTAATTTTTTAAAGTGGAACAAAATAAAAATCGAGAAAAATTTCGGCTATAATTTTTCAATGGAAATATCGATTTTGGCCATTCCCGATTCTATCTGGTTGATTTTTTTTGGAGGGGGACGTATGGACACTTTCCAGCTGGTCACTCGTAACATCCATATGTTAGAACTGGACAGTATGAGACACATTAACTGCCCTCACAAGACCAGAAACACCAAGTACTGTCAAGTCTCTCTCGAACTGTGTAATCGTTAAGTATTAACTACAGTTAAAGATTGTCCTTGGGGATTTTAGCCTCCCTGGATCGCCTCTAGAGTGAGTGACCTGTTAACAGCGTAAGGGCTAATTTTGCCTAGATATGAGTGGCTCTCACCCTGGTGCACTGCACTGCACTATACTATACGTTCTTACAGAATAAATAACTCTTATTTCCAAAACGAACTGTAAAACGGATTAAAAACGGATTCAAAAGAAACTTTTTTCTTGACATCTGTGCGTACTGTGCATGAGGTTTATACGTACATACGTACGTAATGCATGTATGTATCTCACATAACTCAAAAACGATTAGATCTAGAAAACTGAAATTTTGTATATAGGACTACTATAACATGTTTAGTCTCATGTCATGGCCTCAGTATATATATATATATATACTGAGGCCAGATTATTACGACTTATACGCAGATCGGCGTATTCATGTTGGTACCGTTAGAGGGCAAGACAGCTATAAAAAAAGGAATGCGGGACAAGTGAAGCATTAGTTACACTGTGTTGCTTGCGAAGAAATGGGCAAGAAACATGGCTTAATTGAGTTTGAAAGCGGGGTGATTGTAGGCATTCGAAACGTCGGAACCATTATCAGTCAAACGGCTGTACTTGTGAGGTGTTCGAAAGACACAGTTACTTATGTAAGAATGGATTAGCAAGCAGAAAATTATGTCTCAACATCCGACTTGTGGCCGTTACAGGCTACTGAATGTTCGCTCTGAAAGAAGACTTGTCAAAGTTGTCCGGTCCAGCAGAACATTACGTCAAACTGCAGCGAATCTAAATCAAGGAGCAATTGTGAACGTCTCTGAAGAAACTGTTCGCGGCATGTTGCACTGTATAGGTTATGGAAGCCGAATACATTTTCGAAAGCTTCTACTGTCTGCTTTGAAGAAGAGCAGACGGCTCCAGTTCGTAAAGGAGTACAAGGATTGAACAGAAGAGGACTGCAAGAGTGTCATGTGGGCCTATAAATTGCGTTTTCAATTATACCATGCAGATGGCAGATTAAGAATGTGTAGAAAACAGCACGAAAGCATGGACTCCAGCTGCATTGTCGCAATGCTTCAAGCTGGTGAAGGCAATATTAGGGTTTCGGAGATGTTTTCTTGGCATCGTATGGGTCCTTTGATTCATGAGGAACAACGTCTGAATTCCCCAGGGATTTAAGTATTATCGAAGATTACTTACATCCTGTTAAGTTAATGGTATACCCTGCCGAGGATGGCTACTTTCAGCAGAAAATGCTCCCTGTCATGAAGCTGCCAATATCCGCAGATGGTTCGAAGAGCATGACAAGGTCTTTACCTTGCTTCATTGGCCTGCACAATCACCAGATCCCAATGCAATTGAGAATCTGTGGAATGAGTTTGAACTGGCCATCATGCAGCTGAATCCCGTACCAACAAATCTTATGGAAAAATACAGTTCATCGGATATGGTCTCGGATTTCTCATGCCACCTACCAGCATCTCATACAGTCCATGCCTAGAAGAATCCATGCGGTATTAAGGGCAAAAGACGATCTAATATTGTATTGAGGGGATGGTCATAACGATTTGGCAGTTCAGTATATGCATATGTGTATGTGTGTGTATATATATGCAATGATTCTAAATATGTAGATGAAAACGTTGAAACTTTTAGCAGCTTTTGATACTGCGTAGATGGCTGAGTGGTAAGACAAGAGGAAATAGTCGATACCAAAGTAAATGCAGCCAATTAACATGTTTATTTGCAGATTTGCAGGCACACTAGAATAATTCCTTGTAGACAATATACTCTTTAAGCATAGCAATTACGATAATTTCTTATATGCACAGATAAAAAGATGCGACGTCATTTCAGGCAGGGAAGCATAAGCAGCGCAGGGTCTTATGGCAGCGTAGGCAGGAAGCAGTCTGACTAAAAATCTAGTCTAGTCTGGACAACTATTGCTGGGATATTGCCAATCATGGGCAACTTATCCAGCTCACTGAGGAATTGCACAGAGCCCCTGACGTGCAATTTCCTTAAATTAAACTGACTAAAAATGGCGTGACTCGGTATTTATAGTAGCGGTTATATAACATGTCAGAACGTTCTCGAAAGTACTGGTCTAGGGGAAAGATCCTGAAATTGAAAGTTAATTAGATGTTGCCTGTTCTCGTAGAGCAAAGTCATTGCATTTCTTATATTTTACATATATATATAATATGGGAAATAAAATATATGAGAGAATTTCTTAAGGACTGTAACAACCATGATCTTCTACCTATTGCCCTCTTTATGAATTTGTAAATGTTATAATGTACATTTGGAACAGAAAAAAATAAAAAAAGTTGAAAATACAAAAACAGTGAAAACCAAAGTTAATCTTTTTTTATTTAAAGCTCCAAACAGAACTTGTCAAGGGAAAAGTGTTCTGAAGCTTTAAGCAAAGTCAATTAACTGAACAACAAGAACCGGGTTTCATTCCGATCAACTCACTGAGACCTCTATCGTCAGCTAGCATAATAGTTATTGATTCTAAAAAAAATTTATGCGCAATACTTCAAAAAATCTTTAAAAATCTCTTTTTAAGGGGGGTTTATATTAGCAGGCCTCCCTGTGGCACACCGAGGGTAATGCTAAATCTGCTACGGTATTCAGAATCGAGTGTTTTTTAATCGTAGACAAAATCTCTTACTCTTTTACGCGCTTCCTATCAGTGCTCGTTTCAACACTCTTTTCGAAGCTCTATTCATTCAGTGTGCCCGGAGCGAGCACACCCACAGAACTAAACCGACAAGTGCTATTTTCACAAAATTTTACCTGTGTACTCTTCTAGGCCTGATTAGACTTGCCTACCTCTTTTTTGTCGAGATTCCAACTTTAAAAGGTAGCGTGCCGGAAAGTGTTAACAAGTTGTAATAAAACTGCAAAACACTGTGGAACTAAATTGGCGCCAAGTCAGTTTTTACTAAGAATCGGGACTTGCTTTGTTATCCGTTATGCCTTCCTTCCGAAATGAACTTTTGGAAAATCACTATCCACTTTAGCCGATTTCTTCACGGTTTTCGAAATATGTACAAAAAGCTGATAGAGAGGGCATTTAAATCCCAATTTGAAGGTTTTACACTGTTTTAAAGAGTAAACGAACACGGCGCCATCTGACGATTTTAGTAAGAACTGGTAGTGGGAACGCAAAACAGCGACCTGAACCTAAGCTGAGTAACGTGATTTGAAAATTGAAACTGTAAAGGAATATTAATATTTATTAAGCTTCTTAGCCTAAAGAGGCCAGCCTCGAAACGGCATTTCGCGTTGAATCACTTAAGTACCATACATCATTTTTCAAACTGTTGCCACCAAATATTATCGCCCTGTATTTTAAAGAAAATAAATAATGAAGAGTCTGCATATACATATGTATGTTTCTCGCATTCTGAGAAAACAACGGTACCTAGAGACACAAATTTTGAAAAACGTAGTCCTCCACCCGAACACGGACACCATCCGGAAGCCCGAATTTTGAATTTCGAATTTGTATTATTACCTATTTCACATTTTGTAAACCTTTAACGAATTTTTTACTAAAAAACTCAACGATTTCAAAGCGAGCGGTGGCAACACTGTACGGAAAAAAGAAAAAAAAATGTCTTCAGCAAGCGAGACTGTCTATCGGAAATTCTAAAGATATGTTGTTTTTAAATATTTTGTGACATTGCTGTTGAATTGAGTTTTATGTGGTTTAACTGCGAAGAACATGATACTTAATAAACAAAGGTAACATTGCCTCTTTGAGCGCAATGTAAAATCTGAAAGCTTTTTAAAGAACATTTTTTTGATTATTATATTCATTTATTTATTTATTCGTCCGCTTTTTTTTGTTTGTTTTTGTTTTGTTAGTGAATTAGTGAAGAGAAGACGATTTTACACTCTTGAAGTTCCTTTGTATATTGCTTTATTCATTTCATTATGCACTCTAAATCAACGGTTTTTAAATATTCAAACAAGTAGTTCCTTTTCCTACTAATTGAGCTTTATAGAATTTTTGACCACTAGCATGCACTGCATTTTATTCCGTTTCTATAATGGAATTTATGGATATGTATATTTATGGAATTATAATAAATCATTTGTGGATCACTTTCGATCAACTCACAGACTCCAAGGGGTTCGCGAACCACAGGTTAAGAATGGGCTTTTAACTACATAAAATCTTTTTTACACATTTCCTTTGAGACGAATACTCGCTTTTATGACTTCATAGTATAATTTCATGAATTAGAGCTGAAAACTTCACTCCCCCCTCCGAGTTATTATTACTGGATATTGCTGGACTTGTATACGACATCTGCTTGCACGCATGCGCACCTGGCTTCCGATACAGAGAAACTTGCATCAAAGAGAAGGCCCAGCCCACGCAAATCGTCCGAAAAGTCTCAACACACGGGAATCATCAGTCTGTGACTTGGTATCAACAAGTTGTTATCGGTCACGCGCTGTAGCGTAAAGTCACCTGCTTAAATGACTGGATTCTATCGCAATAATAAGCCCCTCCTTCTAATTTCCCCTTTCACTTATAGGATATGTATAGTATATAGCGCAGAGGATGAATTTGCTTTCGGAGCAACAGCAGCCGCATCCTTTTGTTGTCCGCTATCTGATAATTAAGTGGAATCCCTGCAGATGGGGGGCATCTAGAAACTCCCGAACTGTCTTTAAAAATCTAGATCTCTGTTTGATTGTGTTTACATCTGAATGAAATGTTTGAGTGTAGCTTTCTTTTGATAATGCCTAGTGGCAAAAGGCTTGAAATCATTGAAGTTTAATAGTTTTGCTTCCTGTTCAATTAACTGAGGTGAAAGAAGATAGCTTCTTATGCGCTTGTATCATTTATGATATAAAAACGTTTTTCTTTTGCTAGTATTTGTAAAGCGTTCTGATATGTGTAGATAAGTCTCGGGTGTTTAATGTGTAGCTATAACAAATAAACTAACTGTACTTGCTAACACAGTATTTCTCACTTTCTCTGTTCTGAAAAAGCTGAAGAAATATTGTATTACTCAAAACATAAGTCAACCTTTAATATATAAGGACCCTACCAAATGTTTCTCATTTAAGTACACTTGATATGTTAAAAGTGTTCTTCTAATGCGAGACAAACTCCGAGATAAAAATTTGAATAAAATAAAAGTGTCTTTGGCTGAAATGGAAAATTTGTCCAGAAGGGCTATTAATTTCGTTTCGGCATTTTGTGTTGGTTCACTATAAACGACGTTTCACCTTTCAAATTATTGCCACCAAATATTATCGTCCCCTGTTATATTTAAAGAAATTGAATTTTATGGTTCAAGTGCGAAGAACATGATATTTAATAAATAAAGGTTACACACAAAACGTTTAAAAAAACGTCCCTTTGGGCGTAATATAAAATCTGATTCTTTTATTAACCCAAAGGGGCAATTTGCCCAGAAAGGCTATTAATTTCGTTTCGGCATTTTGCATTGATTCACTATAAACGGCGAATCACTTTTTAAATTGTTGCCACCAAATATTAAAGCCCTGTATTATATTTAAAGAAATTAAATAATGAAGAATCTGTATAAATATATGTATGTTTATCCCACTGGGATAAAACAACGGGTATTTAGAGCCAGCCAATTTTGAATAACGTACGTTTCCACCCGAATATGCGCATCTGGAAACCCAAGTTTGGAATTTGGAATTAGTTTTATTATCTAATTCATATTTTACAAAGAATTTATGAGTTTTGATAAAAAAACTCAACGACTTCAGAGCGAGCAATGCAACATTGTACGGGGGAAAAAAATTATCTCCAGCTCGCGAGACTGTGCACCGGAAATTCTAAAGATATGCTGTTTTAAATATTTTGTGATATTGCTGTTGGACTGAATTTTAAATAATGAAGAATCTGTATAAATATATGTATGTTTATCCCACTGGGATAAAACAACGGTACTTAGAACCATCCAATTTTGAATAACGTACGTCTCGACCCGAATATGGGCATCTGAATGCCCAAATTTTAAATTTAGAATTTGTTTTATTATCGATTTCATATTTTGTAAAGCAGTTATGAGTTTTTGATTAAGAAACTCAACGATTTCAGTGCGAGAAATGGCCACACTGTACGAAAAAAAAAAAAAACATTTTTATCTCCAGCTTGCTAGAATGTGTATCGGAAATTCTAAAGATACGCTCATTTTAAATTATTTTGCGATACTGCTGTTGAATTCAATTTTATGGTTTAAGTGCGAAGAACAGGATATTTTATAAATAAAGGTAGCACACAAAACGCTAAAAAAAGTCGTTTTTGGTGTAATATAAAATCTGAAAGCTTTCGGATTTTATTATTATTGCTATTATTTTGTAAAAGCGATAATTTACCTTAATACGTTGTAAGGTTTTAGTTAAACTAACAAAGTTTTATTTTAATTTGACTTTTTCTATCTGTTCTAATTTCAACTTCCCGTTAGAATAAGCTCGCTTTTCAGTTTTATGCTAATTTGAAGTGGAGCCAAGTTGCTATTTAAGCGAGAGGAGTCTCAGTGTGAGAGAGCTTTTAGTCTCAGACCACTGCTACTCTATTCGACGTTCGCCTGACCAGCTAGTATTTAAATTCTAAGCCGTAGCGCTGTTACGCTATTACTTATTGAAGTAATTCTAAGTGCGTTAGTATTAGTTAAATCTTGCTACGCACTCTTTAGCATAGAGGCCAACCTCGCGTTCATAGCTCTGTGAGCAACGACGATTTAATTTCTACTTAATTTTAGTTTAAATTATTTGATTGTTCAGTTTAGACCCAACTGCGGTCATTATTTTCTGTATCCCTCCCGAGTTGGGAAGTGGCTGTATATAATTGTTGTTTAATAAAAGAGGATTTTAAATCCTTCTGAAGTACAGTTCATCTACCACTTAACCACAGTTTTCTACCACAGAACATAGCTGCATTCAGCTCCCTGTTCCAGATCAGGACTTAAGGTTTCGACAGAGATGTTTGCCAAGAATGTGCACCGAACACACAGTCCTGACAACGTATTTTTAGCAGTAAATTCCGCATTAAGACGGCAGGCAGCATCAAGAATGTAACTTATGCCGAAATTTCATTCGAAAATTATCCCTTACATTCACGCAATATGCTATTTTTCAGGTAGCACAAGATTTCTTCATAAAAGTATTAAAATTTTAGGGTTTTGATGGTATTACAAAAAGAAATTAGGAAAACGTAATAATCTGATAATCGCTGGCTGCATATTTTGATTCAAATAAGATGTTGAATTAATTACAAATTTGATTTTTTATCAGCACATGCATTTCCTCCTTTTTGCAAATGACCACACTTTCATGCATTTCCTCCTTTTTGCAAATGTTCGTCATTTGCGCTCTTTAGTTTAGGTCAAAGGTATAATGAGTCGATGGAGCAAATGTCAAATTAGATCTTAGCTAACAACCCGATTCGAAAAACGAATAACCTCTTAAAAAGGAATGGTATCACTGTTAGATTCGAAGAACTCGATTCATAAAAGAATATAAAGATTTTTTTAAATATTTACACTATTTTAAAACTTCTTAAGCTACACTCACGTTTGTGAAAATTGCAACACCATGAAGGACTTACGCGAGTGAGCTGAAATTTTCAGGAAATGCAAAGTAGCGCATGATATGCAAATGATTAGAATTGCAAATCCGTAGCGCATGCGTATGCTGAGCAGCGCCCTCTGAACGGCTGATGGATCCGAATAAATAGACGGCTGTAGCGAGGCGTGTATGGTTATCGGTGGTTATCTGCTAGTGGTAAACGTTAACTCAATCTGTACTTATGCCTCGTCGACGAAAGAGAGCGAGATTTGAACAACTTACAGAGTTTGAACGAGGGAGAATCATCGGCCTTCGTGAAGCTGGATTGTCGTATCGTGCAGTAGCCTCTCGTGTGCAGCGTAACAGCAGCACAGTGATGCGCGTTTGGAAGCAGTGGACGGACGAGTGTCGGACAACTCGGAAATCCGGGAGTGGACCCCGAAATGTGACGTCAGCTCGCGATGATAGACACCTGGTCCGCATGGCGCGGACGGACCGTACAGCTTCCTCTAGACAATTGGCAGCACTGTGGTCAATAGCTACAGGTGTTTCATTGTGTGCTTCATCAATTCGTAGACGTCTGCTGCAGTGTGGACTGCGCGCACGGACTCCTTTATACAGGATCCCCCTAACGCACGACCATCGCCGCCTGCGGCTACAATGGGCCAATCAGCATAGAGACTGGCGTGCTGATTGGCAGCATGTCGTGTTTTCTGACGAATCCCGCTTTAATTTGTGGTACCATGATGGCCGCATTCGTGTCAGACGCTATGCCGGTGAACGCCACCTTCCGGAGTGCATTATCGAACGCCACAGTGGACGAACACCCGGAGTTATGGTCTGGGGCGCCATAGCATATCATAGACGATCTCAATTGCTACGAATTGTGGGCAATCTGAACAGCAACCGGTATATCCGTGAAGTTCTACAGCCCGAAGCTGTTCCCTTCCTTCAAAGCTTGCCAGGCGCTGTATTTCAACAGGACAATGCCCGCCCTCATACTGCTCGGATTGTTAAATCCTTCTTTGCAGCGCAGCAGGTACAGCTTCTTCCTTGGCCTGCGTGTTCCCCGGATATGTCGCCAATTGAACATGTGTGGGATGTCATTGGTCGGCGTCTTGCTCGTGATCCTCGTCCTGTTGCGTCTGCAGACGAACTTTGGGTACGCGTACAAACGATATGGAATGCTCTTCCTCAGTCAGACATTCAAACTTTGTTTGACTCCATGCCACGTCGTGTAGCAGCACTTATTGCGGCGCGTGGTGGCCACACAAAATACTGATTCTGATCTCTTGTTCTTGTTTGTTTGCTTTGAACATTTAATCATTTATTTGTACCACTACCACTCAACTGTGTATTAAATTGCATTCAATTATGACGATTCCTTCTTGGTGTTGCAATTTTCACAAACGTGAGTGTATTATTCGTATGATTATAAAAATATCTGCATAACAAAAAATAATAGATGTGTTACACTCCAATATGATAAAAAAATCTAAACTTTTACAAAAATTTAAATTGTAGAAATAGAAACATTTCTTGTACATCCTGTTTTTATTTCTACATTTTAATTTCATTTTTTTTCAATTTTAATTTTAAGTAGTGTACAAATTACTTAACTGTTTAATTTATTCAAATTTGGAATTTTCTTCAATTAGCTGTGTTTAGTATTTTTCACTAATGGATTTACTACTTTTTCCTCTAAGTAAATTTTTTTACATATTCTCTCTCTGTTTACTTTTAATTTCAATTTTTAGTTCAGTGAAAAAGTTAGTTGCTTTAGTTGTTCAGCTTATTCAGGTATTTAACTCGATTTGACGCTGAATTTACCCCGCGTCGAAGAGGACAAAATTTTCGGATGGACAGTTATTAAATAAAAAAACTTCAGAATAGTTTATCAGCTAATTTTGAATACAGAAACACGCAAAAGGTTTCAGTGGAAGGAGTATTGTAATTGAATCTGATGTATCCTCCTCTTGATAACGTTACATCGGATTTAATTGAGTTACCCTTCTTTATTTATTTTTCTGGTTTTGGTATATACGTTCAGGTTTTCATAAATTTTAGATTTAATTTCCCATTTCTTTATTTCTTATTTTGTATATTTATAAGATATTTCGAAATTTATTGGTATTGAATTTCACATTTTTGGGTCTTTGTGTAAAATAGGTTATAAATTTCTCACTTCTTGTCTATACTAATCAATTTTTAGCAGCATGTTGCTTGAAAATACTTCCAATAATTATGTTTTTAAATAAAAATTTTGT
>KK116615.1:270398-293279 GCA_000611955.2 Stegodyphus mimosarum
TGGGGGGGGACTGCTGTATATCACAGAGGGATTAAATTAACACCTTTTTTAATTATATGCGTTACGAACAGGCGGTAGCAATCTTTCTTATTCAAACAATAATTTTATTACGCACGAATGTGTGTAAGAATAAAGGTTCTTTGTAAAAATGGATTTTTATATGTTGAATAATTTTTCTAGCAATATCATTCTTTTCCTATCGTTCATACTCACCCCTTGCCCTCCGTTGATTGGACATTTTCTGTAATGGAACTTTAACAAATTGAATTTAGTTTTAAAATAGCACGCTGAACAAAATTTAGAAGTCAAACAACAAAAATGAGCGTTATATTCACAAATGTTCCAGGACTAGTTTCGATGGTTTTACTGAACCTCAGCTGCCAAAGTGCAAATGAGCGAGATAAGATATGGTGATAAGATAAGGTAAATTAAGAATGGCCGGACAGAAGTTAAGCTACTGGCGCCACCTATTGATGAAAAAGAAAACTAAAAATAATTTAGTTAAAGGCTGTAGGTAAAAATGAATTGGAATTAGGGTCGTTAATTAGCACAGAAAGAAAAATTTGCGAATATAACTTTTGTGATTTTACTGAGATTATAAGAATTCTCTTGTCATTCCTCTCTTTCCATCAGTTAGCTATACGTTTGAACGTATTTCACAGAAATTTAACTTTCGGGTTGTTTATTCTCCTATCAATAAAATTCCCAGTTCAATACTTAAGAGCCCTATTCCGGGTATGAAATCCTGGAACATATACAGGATTCCTTTCTTATATGGTTTAATTTACGCTGGTCAAACTAAGAGAGCCTTAGAATTTCGCGTTAAAGAACATGACAGGGAAAGGAACCTTAAACATGAGAGGAAATGAGAGTAAAAGAAACATGAGAGGAAAGGAGCCTTAAAGTTTCGCGTTAAAGAACATGAGAGGAAAAGTTAGGAAAAAGGAAACACAGAAGTCCTCTGTTGCTCAGCACTGTTGGTCCGAAAATCACACTTTCCATTTTCTGCAGCCAAAATTATTCAAAAAACATCTTCCATTGGTGAATTAGATTTTCTAGAGATGTTTCACATTCAAAAAAATATTTCTGTTCTAGTTAACGACCCTAATTCCAATCCAGCTTTACCTTCAGCATTTAAGAAAATTATTTTTAGTCTTCTTGTTTCATCAATAGAAGGTGCCAGTGGCTTAACTTCTATCCATCCATTCTTATCTTATCTTACCAGCCTATCTTATTTTGTTCATTTGCACTTCGGCAGCTGAGGTTAATGGTTCAGTTAAACCATCGAAACTAGTCCTGGAAATTTTGTGAATATAACGCTGATTTTTCTTGTTTGACTCCTGAATTAATCAAGTTCAAAATGTTAGTTTTTTAACCTTTCTTAACGCTAACAATATATATCTATATATATATATATATATACTAAATACTAGGAGGAATTTCACGGCTTCGTTCTTTGATCAAGGCATGGCCTTGCTACGCATTCTAAAGTTTTAAAATATTCAACATTTTAAGCTTTCTTTGAAGTTTAACAAGATACTCTAATTTACTTTAAAAATCATTTAAAAAATAGCAGAATTTATTCTTTTATTCCAAAAGAGCAACCCTCCCACCCTAACTACGATATGGTATTTAGCAGAAGCCTATTGTCTACTCGAAATTGTAAATTCGATTCTCGTATCACATTTGTTTGGTTGTAAGTTGCCTTTACCATTCTTTGTAACCTTAATAATCATTGCGTCTTGTGGTACACTTGAGGAAGGGTTAAATTACTGATGACTTCAAACGTAATTTCTGCCGAATGCCTAATCGGCAACTGCCTGGCCTTTTAAAAATGTCCCATAAGAGTTTTCATGTGTACAGTCAGTTGCTGAATAATGCAGTGCTGTTAAAATACCGAATGACGATTGATATCCTCGATGATCGGAAACTTGCAATAATGTTCGCGACTGTATGCAATATGTATATAGCCCCTGATCTCAATCGTGATTCTCCGAACGCAAGCGAAGAAAGAGATGCATGTGCATCGGAAGCTGCTGCGTCCCGAAGTCGCCCGAGCAGCTGCTGTTAAAACTAAGGGCTGTCACGCACCCTTCATTACGCACCGGGAAAGATAGGCTCACGCGACACTCACGTGACCCCTCAAACAGTCACGCTTTCCTGAATCAAAATGTAACTCCAAAGTTAGCTTTTGTTGTTTTTTAATTTAGGTTAGTTTACGTGTTTCAGCACTGCGACGGGTTAGTTGCTGGCGTTTTATTCTAAAACAGTAATTGAATGGAAGAACTTCTCGCATTCATGCCTCACTTGCTAAAAACCCTTCTCCTTCTAAAGAGAAGTTTATCAAGGTCATTATATGCTTCCCTTGACAAAGTGATCCTACTTTGTTTTCTAGAAACCACTATAAATCAATGAAGAATTATTTTCACACTTTTGAGAAGAAATAAAAAGCATTTGGAAATAAAATGCAGCCTGAAATAATTTTTCTTAAAAACAAACGTAGCTGTAAAATAAATACCACATTAAAAAGTTTAAAAAAAAATCTTTGTTTTTGTTTCCATATAAGGAATTAATAAACATTACAAACTCTATCTGAAACTCCCTTGCTATATTAAATTATTATTTTAATGGTATGTTATCATGTTTGGGTAAAAATGAATCGTGTAGAACCTAAACCGTTTCCAATTATAAAGGACAGCAAGCGAAATAAGGACAATTACTCTTTAGCCAAGAAATGTAATAAATACAGGGTGATTATGAAGTTGTTGTGAATATGAGGCTGATACACTAGCTCCTTTAAAAAAATATTTTTAAAACTGAGCTTAGAACATATCGTTAGACAGTTCGTCGTCATTGTTCTATTAGTTGGCGATAAACTTTACCCAACCTTCAGCCCTCATAATAAACAAACATATGATAATAAACAAACATCTTTGTTTGTTTATTATCATAAATGTTTCATACCTACTTTCGCCTTACCACTTAGCAGTTGACGAAGGGATAGAGAAGACACAATGGACTCCTAAACATTCTTGTATGGATGCAATAGATGGAGCATTTGTATTGCGAAACATCTGTCCGAACAAGTTTTCCCTAAAAAACAATGCTTGTAAGGATTTTAAGTTTTATTAACGTTTATTTTATTTTAAACCTTTACTATCTTCCCTTTTTCCATTTCCCGCCAGAATATGCTCGAGTAGATTTAGTGTATGCAAATGAGGTTGAGTATTTAAGACATGCCTTTTAGTCAAGAAGAGGTGAAAGAGAAATTTTCTCATGGCCTTTACCACGCGTGTGATTTTCGTTGTCTGCCTTTAAGGCCAGAACTTAGTTTTCGCTGATATTTGAAAACGTATTGTAGTCTTGGCATTCTGCTCAATGCATGCGTAGTATTAAAGTACCAAATCTTCGCGTTACTAGTCTCTGTAAAGTATCTTAGTTGTTTTAGTTATTTTATTTTCTTATTTTCTACGGTCTAGGGCCAAAAGTATTGGTCTTTGTATTCCGAAGTACGGGAGCACCTGTACTCTGTGAAAATAAAGGGTAAATTTAACCCTCCTTTATTTTATTTTCTACATACGCACGAACATAGCTTTGAGTAAGCTCCCTGTTCTGACTCAGGACTCTAGTTATGTTTGCAAAATCAACCAGAAGGAACAATAGTCCTGACATGCTTTGAAGAAATGCCTATACAGCGGCCAGAGCAATTTTCTAATCCAAATCAGAGAAATCCTATGTGATGCTCTGTGGAAGAATTTTATTGCCTTTTAATAATTACTTTGTAAAAATATTAAGACATTTCTACCACGTAAGGTTTTGTGATGCAGTAATTATCGCATTCATTCTAGCAATTAAAAAATCTCCGGTTCAATTCTTGGCCAGGGCGCAGTTGGATTTCCCGTTTCTGACAACAAAAAAGCCAATAATATCTACTGTGGCACATGTGATGGATAATAAATAATTCGTCATCACCATGATGCTTCGTTTCCTAAGTCGAAATTGAAAAAAATAAATGTAAGGAACTCTCCGGTAAACATTCTTAAGATGTAGGAGTAACACGCCAAGCTGCCCAAACGGATTCCGTTCCTAGCAAGGAATCAACTGATTTTTCCTACTTCCCTCTCAAAACAAACAATAGCCTCAGCAATTTGATACCGGGTAGAAATGTTTAAAACTTCTTTAAAATAATAACAATCGTTTTTTGCTCTAGCCTGAATCTTCGAAATCAGAAAGAGCATGAAGTATTATTGGAAGAATTTGCATTGCTATAAAGGGGTAATAACATTTCGCCTTGAAGCATTCCCATTGCATTACGATCCCTCATTTTTGAATAAACGAACTTAGGAACTTAAGTTCTGGCATGATAATTGTTTCTTTATTTGAAGATAATTATGGTTGGTTAACTGTAGCAAAATAAACGAATGCTAAATTCTTAAAGGAATGACTGCCTGGAAGGTTTTCTTAGGAAAGCTAATTCGTGTAAGTCCATTCCACATAAGGAAAATCGTGAAAATCATATACTCTCAACCATTCAGCCACTTTATAGTTATAAAATTCTGCTGGTTTTCTATCCGAAATTAAAGATAATTCTTAATTTCAATTTACGAAAATTTTTATGAAAACTTTTTATGCTGGAACCTCTATTAAAATTCATAGAATTCAAAAATGGTCTACAGAAAATCATATAATTTAACGCAAAAGTAATTTTGCCATAATTCTACACCATCATGAAATTACATTTCAGATTATTATCATAAAACTGCGCTAATTCATTTTTCATAAAAATTAAGATATTCACTTTGTTACAGATTTCCACATGCTTCCATACACGAAGGAAATTAATTCAAGCATATGCATGTAATCTCCAAGTATTTTGTAATTTCTTCTTCCCTTTAAAATCGCTTGAAAATAGCTGGTTGAATTTCTTAGTCTTAAAGACAGGAATTAAAACTTTTCTTGCATCATTATAAGCGACGTTTAAAGCAGTGTGGGGATTATCAACTCTGAAATGTGTGCTGGATGTAAGCGAGTTTCTCTTTAACAATCTTCGGTAAAAGCATCAGTGCTAAAAGCAAAATGTCTATGAGTATATTTATGACATAAATTACCTAAATACTTTTAAAATATGAGACAATTCATAATCACTTATAAATTATTAAGTATTATCTTTTTTATAAATAGAAAAGCAGCTAAAAACGGTATGTGGCAAATACGCCACATACCGTTGGACGTATATTAGACCTACGTAAATTGGACCTACAGCATGGGAACAAAATGGATTGGACTTACAGCAAACCATGTTAAGACGTCTGTTAAAGAGATGGATGTCTTCGTAGAGGGCATTTTAAGGGAAACTTACTTGTATGTTGTTCTTGGTATTAATGCTCACCTGTCTGACCTTTAGTCAACTCAAGTCCACGCAATACGTTGTGGCAAGGAGCGCAAGATACGACTGTCGTTGGCAACAGCTTTGAGCACCTTACAGGTGACAGTGCGATTTTGCTCAGTTCCACCCCCAATTTTGATGGAAAGCACGCCGGCAGAACGGGTCCAAGGGTCTTCCAATCTTCTCCCCTTCCATCAAGCTACACGAGAGGACTTTCGGCTCGCCGCGTATTTAGAGTGACGCCATGCCGCACAGACACTATACATTTACAAACATCCATGCCTTCTCCGGTATTCGAATCCGGGCCCTTCGACATGGCAGTCAGCGATGCTAACCAACGTATTAATGATGCTTCTAGCGAAATAAATAAGCAAATAAAAACATTGAAAATAAGTCTATTATTTCAATAAGTGATATCATAATAAAAGAGAAAACTTTGCCACCTTAGGAAAATATTTTGGGCCAGCCTCGTTGGCAAGCAATCCTGTGAAATAAATGCTCAGTTACAGCTTGATTAGTTATTTTTTTTAGAAAGTTCGCAAACTTCTACATAGTGTTTATTAATGACGAAACAATAGTGTAGCAAATTCTTTCCATCACTTAGCATAGCTGTTTTTAACAACACATATTCAATATATGATTATGTGTTCTGTATCTTGAAAATCTGGGGATCTACTTCTTAAATTGGTAAACTGATCGCAGCTGTTTAGCTTAAAATTATTTTTGTCTGGAATTGACTGAATTAAAAATGCACACGAAACTTTGAAAGCAAATTTAAAAGCTTTATAAATGAAATCGTTCAAAAATTGAGTGAATACAAAATTTTATATTTTATTAGCCCAAAAGGGATGTTAATACCGAATGAGATATTAGTCTCGAAACGGCATTTTGCAACGAAACACTTAAATACGTGGCATAATTTTTCAGATTGCTGCCACCAAATATTATGACGCTTTATTATATTTAAAGAAATTAAATAATGAAGAAAATGCATGAATGTATGTATGTTTCTCGCACTGTGAAAAATCAATCGTAACTAAAGCCATCAAATTTTGAATGATGTAGTCCTCCACCCTAGTATGAGCACCTGGAAACACGAATTTTGAATTTCGAATTTGTTTTATTATCTGCTTCATATTTCGTAAGTTTTAACTCATTTTAGTAAGAAATTTAGTAAGCTATCTTTGTAAGAAAAGTGAACATTGATATATGATGAAGTGAGAAAAGACTCAAAAGAAAACAGTAATTGAGAAAGTAAAAGAATTGCCCATGCCAACACTTAACACGGATAGGGAATTCTAAGCGTATATTACTACGCTACTTTCAAAATTTTTGTAATTTTGCTGTTGAAATGTACATGGCTTAAGTTCGGAAAAAAAATCATGCTTGATAATAAAGTTAAAAAAGACAAAAGAGTTGGGTTAGTAAGAGCGAGTGTAACAGCAAACTGGTAGACTGCAAGCTCAGCAAGAGCGTAAAAAACCTTAACAAACCCTTTTGGACGAAAAGTTAAAACCTAAAACCTTTCATTTTTTTTATTATTTATTTATCATTATAATTATTATTTAGTCGTTATTTCTTCTAGCTGTTAGACCCGTAATCTGAAGCTTTTAGAGACTGTAATAATTTTATTTAATTACCTGATCAAAGGAGCTTTTTTGAGTTTTTTCCATTTGCGAACTACATCTTCTGATAAAACAAAAAAGTATTACTCTTGACAGAAACCTTTACTGCAAGCTTCATCCGCAAACGATCCAAGGAAATTAATTTACAGGAACATCGTAAATAATTAAACCTTTTTTATGAAGTAATTTCTCAAGACTCCGGTGGATCTATTTTCTGTTGGAATCACGTCATAAAAATTTACTTTTTCTTCTACTTAGCTTTGCTATTTTGAATACCTGATTTTAAATGCAACATATTATATTCTATATCTTGAAGATCTGAAACTCTATAGTTTTAATTGCTGGAATAAACAAATAAAGTTATATTCTACATCTTTAACTGTCAAATTAATACGCCTAATCTAATTAGCAGCTTAAAACTGCTCATGTGTAAAACTAGAAACTTGATAACAAAATGATATTGCAATTAATTCCTTTTTAATCTTGTGGCTTTATGTTTATTTATTAGTCCAAAGGGACAATTTGCCCAGAAGAACTATTAATTTCGTTTTTGCATTTTGGTTGGTTCACTATAAATGTCGTTTCACTTTTCAAACTGTTGCCACCAAATATTACAGCCCTGTATTATATTTGAAGAAATTAAATAATGAAGAATCTGCATAAATGTATCTGTTTCTTGCATAGTGATAAAACAATGGTATCTAAATTTTGAATAACGTAATCTTCCATCGAATATAGGCATCTGGAAGTCCTAATTTGGAATTTGAAATTTGTTTTATTATCGATTTCATATTTTGTGACACTTTAACGAATATTTGATTAACAAACGCAACGATTTCAAAGCGAGCAATGGCAACACTATACGGAAGGGGGGGAAACGTTTTTATCTCCAGCCTTTGAGACTGTGTACTGAAAATTCTAAAGATATGCTCATTTTAAAATTATTTTCTGATATTGCTGTTGAATTGAATTTTATGGTTTAAGTGCAAATATTATAATAGTGTTATATTTAATAAATGAAGGTAACACAAAAAAAAAAGTTAAAGAAAACTCCCCTTTGGGCGTAATGTAAAATTATAAAACTTTCAGATTTATTTATTTATTTATGAAGCTTTAAATAATAACTCTTCGATGTGTTCGTTTGATTGCAATCTGATGTCAAATTCTTATTTTATATTTTCTTATAATGCAACAAAAATTAACCAGCAAAGCTCCCTGCTTCTTATTCTCACCAAATACCTCAGAAGTAGAACAGTCATATAAAAATCTAAGGTTTCACAGTTTAAGTCTAGATCAGGAGTAAATCTCAATACAAACCTTGCAAACTTCATTCACTTTTAGGGGCATTTGGGGGTGTACAGCCTTCATCATAAACTTTCCGTTCTCATGACAATGAAGAGAAGATTATTAAGTTTAAAAGCGAAAATACTCTATTCGCTCTGACCTACCATCATCACCAGCCAGTCCCAGCTAGGGCAGGTGTGTGGTACACGCCTCAGGGGGTGTACGTGTGATGGAATGGGGGCAGGAGAGGGAGGACCACTAATCCACCTGCGGTACCATAGCTTCCAAGCGCCCATGCGTGACTAGTAGGTAACGTGGGAACCTACGCTGGCCCCTTTGGAATCTTCTGCTAAAAACTCTTAAATCTCACAAAATACGAGTTCAGTAAATTTTCCTTTTCCTGGCGCTTCTAAAGGAGCCGATATGTAGAGACTCCAGTTTATGTCTCAATTTTCTCTATTGTAAATCACGTGATAAGTGATAAGTTTTAAGGGGTCTTCGATAACGTAATCAGCGATTCGAGTCGGCAGACAAAGTAAGTGCTTCAGGAAAGGTGATCGTAAGTTAGGTATAATGAAGACGATTCTCAGTGAGGGTCCATAGCGAGTAAGTTAAGGTTTTTCCGTTGTCTGCGGCGTCATATTTTGTTGGGGAAAAAATCTAGGGTTTAACCGTCCCATCTTTCGTCACTATTACGTTACGCTACGTTGCGTTACCAGGTGTCGTCCACGTGGCTTGGCAAGTATGTTCATTCTTTGAGGTTTTTGTAACTTTCATTTATTATCCGGATGGAAAGGCAAATTGGCTCATCCCCAGTGGGTTCGATAAGACTTCTCTAATATTTTTAATTTCTTCTTCAGATTGTAGTAATATATAACTTTACTAATTGAAGGACATGAGAGCGATAAATTGCCCCTAAATTATTAAAAATTACGTCCCTAAATTATTAAAAATTATGCGACGTAATTTTTAATAATTTAGGGACAATTTGCCCAGAAGGACTATTGATTTCATTTTGGCATTTTTCGTTGATTCACTAAAAGCGTTGTTTCACTTTTCAGATTGTTGCCACCAATGTTATCGCCCTGTATTATATTTAAAGAAATTAAATAATGAAGGATCTGCATAAATGTGGAAGCCCAAATTTGAAATTTGGAATTTGGAATATTATCTATTTCATATTTTGTAAAACTTTAACGAATTTTGGATTAACAAACTCAAGGATTTCAAAGCGAGCAATGGCAACGTTGTACAGAAAATACATTTTTATCACCAGGGCGTGAGACTGTGTATCGGAAATTCTGAAGGAATGCTCATTTTAAAATTGTTTTGCGATATTGCTCTAGAACTGAATTTTATGGTTTAAGTGAGAAGAGCATGATATTTAATAAATAAAAGTAACACACAAATGTTAAAAAAACGCCCCTTTGGACGTAATTTAAAATCTGAAACCTTTCAGATTTTTCTTTTTCTTTTATTTTATTTTATTTTTAAACGTATTTCTTTAAAAACAGAAATAGAAATAATTTCTATTTTAACTTTCTATAGAAGTTTTTTCCATAAAAAGTTAAAAATCTCTTCAACCGATGAAGTTTGTAATACATATGATTCATATATAGTGATCTTCAGTTAGAAATAAACGGAAAATATGATACAATGTATTCAGTTGATAATATACTATATAATAAATATTTGCACCGTTTTTCCAATTTATAAAAGATGTTTTTAACATATAATAGTACGTTAAAAACATCTTCTCTTTCCATTCTTTCTTACATGAATAGAAATCTGAAGTAAAGGAAGACTTCCAATACTTGCTACCTCTATCAAAATCTTGGATTGAACATAAAGATAGTTCTTTAATACTGTTAAGTCCAAACTCTGAATCCCATTAACCAAATGATACATGGTCTCAGGGATCCTATATATAATCATGCGTATGTTATTCATGGTCTTTATCCTACACATAATGACCCAAAGCAATATTTGCATTTGAATGGCCTAGGCATCATCATTTCTTCCGGAGCAGCTAGCAAATTGTTACTCAAGTACTGAGGAACGTTTTTTTTTAGAAATACTGAAGTCTTTCTATAGTCTTTACTTTAAACATTTTAAGGCTGTTGCCAGTACTCCTCCCTCACTCGGAACTTGCGTCGTCTTCACCGCAAACCATTTATTTTCTCCACGTCATTTGAGGCTGTAATTCAAGTCAGCCTTCATTCGCGCACTTTTCAGGAAGCTAAACAAACTAAACGGAAAGAAAGAAGGGGGTAATTAAGCGACTCGACTTTTTTTACGCAGCTGCTGTTCCCATGGTTAAAATCAAACTGGGCGGCGGAAAATAGCCTTAAATATCTATTGCAAAGTAACAGACAATATCTAAGATTTCAATCATCTCTACTTTTCATGCTATAATTTTTGACGTTAGAAAGAACTGAAGAAACACCTATAGCTCTTTCTAATTTTTGCTTCATTTTATGTTACGCTAGCCCAACATTAATCAGTCCCGCAATCTAAAAGCTGTCAGCCTATCTGGGGACGATTGTTAAAAATTGCTGAACGCTGGTAGGTTGATCCGGGCTCAAGTTCTGATGATGGGTTGGCTGCATGGTAGCCATCGCGATTTTTTCTTTAACTTGAACAGGAGTTCATTTTTCTTAAAAAGCCCTTCACGAAGGCACTCCCTTTAAGTAGATAATCGTCGCTTCTGTGCGATAATTCAATCGGAATACAGAAGAAAATATAGGAATTCATAATTCCCGATTTGAGTGCTGTTCCCAATCTTATTTGATAAGATCTTTAAGCACGGAGCGGAAAACTATCGGCTTTAAGAGTTGTTGCCAGTATTGCAGCAGAAAAGTTTTTATTCATCTTTCAATTTAAAATAGCATATTGCAGTCCGAGGTACAGCTTGGAAGACTTTAAAGGAATGCATGCATTTTAAATAATACTATTTTCTTTTTCTTTTTAAATTTATATTTGTTTGATATGATTTATAACACGTCTGATATAAGCTTTTATAAGATTAGATTAATTAATAAAGGACGCACACTATATGAAATAGATTAGGTCACAGGACAGTTTATGTATTGCTTAGCAACGAGTTGGCTACATTTTAATTCATTAGCTCGGATTTTATTAACCGGTTAATGTTTAAAATATGCCTGTTCTTTCCATTCTTGTTTCTCTCAATCACATTCCTCACTCCGGAAATACTTTCTGAGTTGAGTTAAGTGAGTGTCAGCGTTGCTCAGCTCCGGGTAGAGAATAGTGAAGAGGATTTCGTTAAGATTTACTGGCAGTTTTGGTAAAGTAGATTTAATTTATTCTCTCGTTGGTAATTAATGGTAAGAGTTAGGTTGTAAATTATCAGAATAATTACTTGAAAAGAACTATGTATGCATACTAAACACTAGTTGTTATTCAATTGACTTCCAGTTGAAGAAGTTTCACCTTGAGTAGTTAATAACAAATTAGTCACCAATAAATACTATTTCATATATGATCATATGTTATTTCAGCGTTTTAAATTAAGATCTACCGAGGCAAAAATAACTGCTGAATAATGCTTTTCTATCCGCTTTATTTCAGCAGGGTATAATAGGACAATTACTCCGCTGCTTTCTAGTCTTGCAAATTTTTTTTGCTCCTGATGAAGAGTGACCTGCTTGCCCTGGAAATCTATTAAGTTTTTTCTAAATCTATGCTAAGTACAAGGTTGTTTCTTTACTAATTTTGAGTGATTGTTGAACACTAACTATCTAATAATAAAAACAATCAGCTATGCAATTGCAATTTAAGGAAAGGTATCAGTTTTTACGGTACTACTGCATTAAGAAAGCAGAGATTACTATTATACTAGCGCTCAAGCTCTCCAGATGAGCGGACTGCTGCGACAAAAGCAAAATTTATAAGTTCTATGTATACCTGAAAAGAAACTATATTAAAACATTTCAGTATGAATGAATTCAGTTCAGTTTGTCCAAAGAACAAATTCCATTCGCAAATAAGTTTTCTGTTGCCCAACCAGGAAACCAAAACTTTTGACACTTTAGGTTAATACGTATACGTATGACGTCATCATTTAAATTTAATGTAATATAACAACTTTTTCTCAATATCAATAAAAGAATTAATGTGACAATAACATATTGTGTCAGATATACTAAGCTGAAACAAAAAAAAAGTTGCCAACAGCAGCTATTTTTTTAAAATGCTGACATTAACGAGACATTTTCGACGTCACGTGCACTCGCGTGCTTTCTTCAACGTCAGAATATGACCTTATATAATAATAATATATGTTTAATGTGTGGTAGTTGGAGGGTATTTTTATCTCATATTTCGCAAAACTTACACTTTTTTGATTAACAAACTCTACGATTTGAATGAGAGCAGTGGCAACACTTTACGAAATAAAGCAGATTTTTATCTCCAGCCTGCGAAACAATGGCCATTCTGAAAAATGAAGGCGAAAATTAGGATTTCAGCGTTTCTAATTACTATCTCCGTTGATTAAAATCATACCAAGATAAGAATGGTCGAAATGGCTTCCCACGATTTTTTGGGATCTGAGGGTACCTCTCTCGAAACTGAATCCTCGCTGTTAAGGAGGAGGTAATGCCACAAACTAACAGACAGGACGCGTACAGATTTTAATAGGATAGATTTTAATAACTTGTTACTATACTACCCATGTTATTTTCTTTGGTGATTAATTTTTAAAATGTAACTAATTTTGTTACTTTCTAACTACATCTAAAGATAACTGCATTCGGAAGAACGATAAAAATTCAGTTGATTGCAATAAAAATTATTACCAGTTTTATATGGCACAGGTCTTTTACTTTATTGTCCAAATTTTAGAAACATAATGTTTGCTAATTTAATAAAAATCATTCATCTACGGGGTTTTAAAAGACATTCATAGTCTATAAGAGGAACAAATTCATTAAAACTGCAAGTTGGTTGTACCTGTCCCACGATACAAATAAGATACCATAGTACAATAAGATATGACCATCAGTGTAAAGTTTATTTATTGGAATAAAGTTCTTTGGATAAGATTTGAAGAGATATTGACATCAAAGCACTGATGCAGACCAGATGTCTGTATGTTCTTTCGCATTTGCAGCAACTATGGGAAGAATTCTTACTCATTTATGCTTTCAAATGTTTGCAGCAGAGACTTTTCAACAACCAAATTGTTATTTTAGACCTGAAGGTTCACTTGATGATAGATGTCCAAGTACTGCTAGTTGAGAAAAAAATATAACTATTAATATATATCCTAGCATGAAAAGATGATCATCCTGAGTTTTCAGTACCGTTAATTGGAAAAACTCCTATAAGAAGCCTCGATATTGTTTCTAGGATTACATTAGCTCTGACAAGTCGCAGATGTTGTCTTTAGTTGGCAGCGGACATACAAAGGATCCCAGGAAAGATGATGCTGGAATGTTTTGCATTAATCAATGAAGAGCTCAGCAAAATTATTTAAAAGAGGATTATTACTTTCGAAACATACTGCAGTCTAGTGGCCATAATCGCTACACAAAACCTCGGTTGTGATACAAGGTTGAAATCAACTTCTAACTTACTATAACACGAATTTTAATAAAATAAAAACATTAACATTTGAGATTCATGATGATGTGGAACTTAGATACATTTAGTCACATAATTTCAGAAAGTCATTAAACAAGAAACTACACTATCAACAGTATACACGAAGAGTGGTAGTTCTAGCGGGCCAAAATGCCCGTTGCTCCAGCAAAACAGTCTTGACTCTTCTCCGAAAACCAACTTACTTCCTTGCTTCCAAATCCTTTTCTAACTCGCTGTGTCGTTACCTGCGATGAACGCTTGGGAGGGGAGAAGATTTCTTCACTCGTACGTAACAAAGGTGTCCACGAAAAGACCCCTTTGTCTCTTTACCTTCGAGGACCAACCGAAATCATCAGGCACCTTGTTGCATCAGGATTTCTCTTCTGGTGTGAAAGAGGCACCAATTCATTCGGAAATCATTCATCCTAGACAAAGAACCTCTATCCGACCGTATCACATTTCTGTTACTGATGTTAAGACATACCTCACTTGTCTGGCAGTAACATCAAAACGAGTCCACGAAGTTTAATAGTGACAAGGACCAAAGGATTACATTTGTAGTTAGCAAGGAACATTACTTGGCCCAGGTCCACCCCAATTTTGAATGATAATCCTACTTTAAATAGATGATAAGCCGAAATCTTCTTGAGTGGTTTTATGGTAGAGGGCCAAGGATATCCCAGTCCTCTTATCCTACCACCAAATCACTTGTAAAGACCTTCGGTTTACTGTGTATTTTAAATGCTCCCGAACAATGCTGCATATTCAGTATACCCTTACCTACATCCAAGATTTCTGCAGGATTTGAGCCCAAGCCCAACGATACGGCAGCTATTAACGCTAACCATTATACCAGTCACGCTAACCATTATACCAGTCATGTTTTGAAATTGAAACCTATTGCTTAAGCACCTGCACAAAAATAATAATTAATTAATTGAATACTTTTAAGGTCTTATTTAAAAACATTCTTAAACAGCTTCTTACACAGAAATTAGTTCAATTCTGCAAATTAAGAAGAGAAGATAATTCTATATTTTAATTGATCTAAGGCCCAATTCATCTGCTATAAAGACACATCTGCTAGGTAAACCATTTTCCAAAAATCCGTCATCTGTTTATAAGCTATGTCTCTGATCTTCTTAGCATGCCTTCTGGTGTAAGGGCTAGTACACTCTGCGCGTATTCGAGAGGTCGGAGGTTCGATTCCCGGTGAGGGCATGGCTCATTTTCCATGACTCCTGCTTCGAAATAACTTAATGTCTCTACATGTTAAGCGCTTTATTGAATCTGGCCGTCACCATCGGGATAGATGGTGATGGCCAGACTCATCTCGATGGTAGTGGTTTGGCTCTGCATTACCTATTGTTAGCAATTACACAACTTTTAAAAGCAATTATATCTTTATAAAGGAAAAAGATAATCAAACCACTAAACTTCCCTCGAAGCCAAGAAATAAATATGGAAAAGCGCTAAAATAAAGGCATTTAAAGCAGCTTGGATAGAAAAGCCAAAAAAGGCGTGAAATATTTGTAAAAGAAAACTTGAATATAGATGTCATAAATTGTGCGGTCACTGTGAATTAATAGTAATTTTCATATGTTAGGATGAAAAATGATATCAGAAAACCATAAGAGATAATTCTGAGAGTCGCTTTTAAGTGCTGCATTAAAATCTTGAGTAAAAAAGAAAAAAAGCAATTTCTTTAACTTTATGGCACTTTAAAATTAGGAAGTTAACAGTAACTACAGAAATTTCCAATAATCATTTCTCTGAAAACAGATGTTAACGGCTTCACAAATTCTGCACAATATCTAAGTAGTATTCTTTAAAACTATTGCGAACTGTTTTAAATTCCCTGTGATTATCAAATTGCGAACTTCTTTTGCAGAATCCAGTTGTAGGGTCATTAGCCTATTTTGAAGCAGGAGTACAGAAAAAATGTGCAATACCCATGCCGGGATTCAAACCTGGACCTGTCGGATACGCACCGAATGTGCTACCGTTACGCCACAAAAGCATGCTGGAAGGAGGGAAAAATACCTTATATACTCCCCCTTTTTTAGGGCAACTGTGGATTAGGGGACCCAATCAACAAATCCTGGAGGTGATGAATTATTATACCTTACCTTTTAATTCGGATCTCGCTGTAGAATCATTCTTTTTTTTTAAGGAGACAGGAAAAATGTGCAATGCCCTCTTTGTGACTCGAAGCTGAACCTCTTGAACAGGCGCCGAGTGTGCTACCGTTACACCACGTAGGGATCCTGGGAGGGAAAGAAAATACCATCTTTATCCTTAGTTTTTACCAAAAGGTTAAAACTTGACTGATGAGGCAACAGAAGTAAAGATTTTTGCTTTGAAGTAAACAGAACACAGAATATCTCAGACGATAAGTGTTCTACCGTGCATTTAAAATATACAATATTTTAACTATTATTTCTTAGATTCTGTCTAGGAACTTTCAGGAACCTTTGCAAAGTTTATTGTCTAGGAAACAGGTGCCTTTGCAAAGTGTATTTCCGGTACATACGTCTTACAGAAACGCATACATATGAACCTATATCTTTAATCACCGCAATAATTTATTAGATAGTTAGACTGCTTTTTAAGAAGAATTAATATAACTATTATAATAAAAAAATAATAAACTCTACATATTTTATATTGTCACTTGTGCAATGCAAAACGTATGCCACCTATAATAAATGAAGTGATGAAAGTTTGTTATCTGTAATTTATCATGTGTTGTCACCGCACCCAAGGCGGAAGGAGTATTTTTTTATCGGAAACGTTTTACAGATCTCTGAAATTCCAAGAAGTAAATTTGAAAAAAAAATGTCTTTAACTGTAGTATTCGAGTTAAAACAAATATGTACTTTTTACTTTTTATTAAAGCTGCTTTGTTTGACAATATGATTGATGAATCTGAAAAATCACAGAAGGAGAACAACTGAATAAAAGATTAATTGTTTTTGTATGCATGTAGTCCATAAGAATGAGTACAGTTGCTTAATAGCGTAACCAAAGATTGATTTTTAAGACAGGTGCTCATTTTATTGATTTAATCATATAAAGAAATTCATAAACATTCATATATAATAATTGAATTTTAATTGCTATATTTTATTATCTTCAGAACAGTTGCTGTAAATAAAAGAAAGTTTACAAATTTGCATAAATCATACTTTTCACTACAGGACTGACTGGCACTGATTCTAAGTGAAATCTTTCAGAATCAGCTCTCCCTATAGGGAGTTGTGCAAGGATTGCCACAAAGTTACGTTGTATTGTACATACAAATGAATTTTTGAATAATTTTGCAAAAATGTTCTTTTTCTGCACACATGTCGGCTACAAGATAATTTTTACTCACAAAACATTCAAGGTAATCCCCAACACCCTAAAAATAAAGTGCATTGGATATGGTCTAAACAGCAGTTAATTTTACTGCACTCTAAGAATTTTGTTCCGCTTAGTTTAAAGAAAAATTAGAGGAAAAAATTCTGTTCTTTCTAATTCAAAGTTAGAGGAACTCTTCCATTCTTTCTAAGTATTTATTTTATATAAAATTTTACAATGTCTTACAATACAATTTTTGTTGCCTTTAGTGGCTCCTTGAAATGAATAAAAAGAAAATATCATTACTGGACCATTAGCTTTCAATAAATTAATCTGTCAATCATATTTCTTTAGTTTGTCCACTTACGATTAATCATTTTAACTTTACGGTTGGCAATCATTTTTGATGAAATGTAAAATTTACTACTTCATTTGCAATGTGTTTCTTAGAGCACATAGCTTTTCAGTTGTGTTCAAACAGAAAGGAAATAGAAAGCTACATCTTCTCTTAAAAGCAAGTGATTAGTTACCTGGTACTTGATTTAATTCAAATGACAAATGTATTAAAATTTGTTGGAAAGAGAACTTTTTTTTTGCTTAAATTTCGGTCATTTTCCTTTGGTCATTTTGAAACCACCACACATAAACTGATTCAGTAAAAAGAATGAATAAAATTGTTTTTAACTTACTTTTAATTACTTATCATTTAAATTTTACTCTATTAGCTTTATTTTTATTAATGCCATTAGCTTATAGAGTTATTAGGATTTTTGAAATAGGAAACACGAAAAATGAGCAGGGCCCTCGCAGGGACGCGAACCTGGACCTCTCGAGTACGAGCCGAGTGTGCTACTGTTACACCACGAACGCATGCAGAAAGGAGGAAAAAAATACTTGATATACTCCCGCTTTTAAAGGGCGACTGAGGATTAGGGGACCCAGTCGCCAAATTCTGTTGGTGAGACATCCTCATCCTCCACCTTTTAGTTCGAGCGCCATTGTAGAGACAGTAGGTTTTTTTTAAACAAGAACGTAAGAAATGAACAATGCCCTCGCCGGCACTCGAACTTGGCCTTCTCATTGTACCCTGTCATTCGATTTCTTTCTGCCACGAGTCGATTTCGGAACTGTGTGGCTAATTCAAATAAATTTTCCAACGTAGCTGGATTCCGAAGCTCAAAAAAGTGCTGGACTTTACGGCAGTAGTCGCGGCAAAATTATTTAAATAATTTCCTCGTCCGGCCTCTTGTCGTACAACATATTAATAGTCTGGAATTTCCTGTAAGAGAAAGTCCGTCACATCCTCGATTTTATATTGGAATTTGCTGAATGGCTCTGACTCGAGCTTGGCTAGAATCACAATATCAGTTATAAATTCTTTAGCTGAAATAAGCCTGTAAACACTTTAACTAGATATATTTTTCAGCATGTTTTTGCAATCTAAAATTGTTTGTTTTGAATCTAGAAATGTATAGAGAATATACTCAACTTCATAATTTGTAAAATTTGTGCTAAAAGAATAACCTTAAATAAACCCAAAATACACCCGTGCCAAAAAATAAGCAATGAACGCTAAAAGAAAAGGTATAAATGTTGTTGTTGTTGATGGACTCTATATTTCATGGAAGATTGGTTGCCAGAGCCTCACGGAGATTGAACTTCAACTTCCACCCCATCTTTGAGGGAAGGCACCCTGGGGAGTGGTTCAGATGTCTCCCACCCCTCTCCTCTACCAAACCACCACACAAGAGGACTTTCGGATCGCCATATATTTAGAATGCCCATATGCCGCAAAGACATTATACATTTACAAACATCCATGCCTTCTCCGGGATTCGAACCCGGGCTATGCGGTACCGCAGTAGACTCTCCTACTCACTATTCCGTCTGGGCGGCAAGGTATGAATGTAAAAAGAGGAATTAAAGCATACAATTTGCCTAAGAAGTAGAGGTTGTATCGTCCAATGCAAGTAGGCAACCAGAATCAGCATCAAACGCAATACCGCAGTCACACCACAGCGCTTTTAAACGAGGCACGCCGGACCTATGCGTCAATTCTCAAGTTGCGATTGTTTCGTGTA
Source organism: Stegodyphus mimosarum (assembly GCA_000611955.2). Lineage (NCBI taxonomy): Eukaryota > Metazoa > Arthropoda > Arachnida > Araneae > Eresidae > Stegodyphus > Stegodyphus mimosarum. The sequence continues at coordinate 289,724 of KK116615.1, forward strand.
ATCCTGGACAGCTGAAGCAGAAAGCATGAGCGGAAGGCATCATTTGATGCGTTGAAGGGCTGTCGGAATGCTGCAAGCTGTCGCAAGATAATCCACTGGTGCGAGAGAGTTGAATGTGCATCGTAGTGCCATCAACAAGCTTGGAACCGTTAAACGAATCAAACACCTGTAGGAGACCGGAATCTGGACGCTGGAGGATTAGCACAACGGCAGACGATCGCTTACTATTGCTACGCGCAAATCGTTATAGATCACTAAACAGCACAACAGTTGACGTCTCATCTCTCTGCTGCTGTAGAATGGCCCATATTCCACTAAACTGTGTCGCGTCGACTGCACCAAGGTTGACTGTACTACCGACGACCTGTGATTTGTGTTCCTTTGTTCCTATCACATGTCAGATCGTGGTTCAGTTGGGTCTGTGAACACCTCAGTTGGACACCAGAGCAGTGGAGCCACTAAATCTTCACGGTGAGTCTCGATTTAACATCCAGAACGATTCCCGAAGGGCAATGATATGGCGATAGAACGAGCCATGCTACCGGGAGCCAGAAGAGGAGGCTTACTTGTATGGGCTGGGATAGCGACCGACCTCTACGTAATTCCTGGTTGTTCCCTCACAGATGTCCTATATCACGACGAAGTTCTACACCCTCTTCCGCGTCCTTTTGCCGCTGTAATAGATACTGACGCGTTATTTATGGACGATAACGCTCGCCGCATAGAGCTCAATTAGTGCAAAGTTATCTGGAGACTGAAACCATTTTACATCTACCGTGGTCTGCTATATCACCGGACCTGAATCCCATAGAGCATGTGTAGGACATATTGGGACGAAAGATAAGCAGGTCGAAGTGCGCCGTGAGGCACACTCCACGAGCTCCGACATGCATAACTGCAGGAATAGACGCTACCGCCATATCAAAAGATCAACGACATTATTGCCAGCTTGCCTCGCCGTTGACAAGCAAGCTGTTGAGCTATAGCTTATCATACCCGTTATTACTGTGATGTCTCCATCGCACATTCTTGCAACCCATTTGGTCTTTCGCGACGGTCGTAATCCATGTGTTTTTGTATATCTTTACTTTATTGTTTGCTATTTTGTTTAATAAGGCCACACCAGTCTCTTGGATTAATATGGTCTCTTGGATATCTATTAAATAGCTTTTATTTTATTCCGTGTTTTTCGTTTGTTGAATATTGTTTGAGCAGACGTGTAGTACTTACTGGGTGCGATTGAAAAAATTTACAAATTACACTGCATAGTGCGGAGGTTAAGAAAGTCAAAAGGCATTGGAACATTATCTGCAAATTGCTTCATTCAGGGGCGTGGGATTTCAAAATTTCATTTAAGAGTAGCCAAAAGAAAAGATATGGTATTTGGAATATCGATTTTGAATAGCGATGATATTCACCATATGTAGATCGCCAGACTTGAAACCCAGCAATTTATTTTATGCAGTTATATGAAATCAGTCAAGTACAAGAAATTCTTGCAAACTACTGAGTGAATGCATTTACTTATTTTTCAACAATGTTCATATCATCTTTGAAACAGGTATCTTCGAATGTAGCAAACAGTACATAATCCATTAATACAACGCTGTTCGTAGTGACATCAACGATATCTGCGCTTTAAGTACTTACAGATACAATGAGATGCAGCTGCCTATAAAGTACAGAACCGCTATTACGTTAACATGTCCCTTCATATGCCTACCCAGAAATCAGGTGTCTTCTGAACCAAAACTTGCACCAAATTCCTTTCAAAGAACTTTTATTTATTTCATATATTTTAATCTTCTGCATTAGTTATGTAATACCATTGCAGTTTTTCTTCAGTACCCTGCACATTTACACTGTAGCTACTCAAAATTAGATTTCTGCTATTTGGTGATAAGACCCTGTATAACATTCGATCAGGAAAAGAAGGCGTTTCTGTGTCCGTAGAATGCTGCAATGAATTAACAATCCGTCTTCTGATAATTACTTGATTTATTTTCACTATCTTTTCAGTTTCCCGAGCAATTTCTTTCTATAGTTGGAATTTTAAGATGCATTTCCATGATTTTTGCTAGAAGGAAGATGTATTTCTGATGTTCTTGTGATCGAATCCGATGACAAGCTCAATTAATGAAAGCGTACATGCATTCAGTAATATATTTTAATTAATAATTATAACAGTACATTTTAATACAAATATATTGCAATATGTTTATTAAAATTAGCATACGCTTATTAGTAAATAAGTTTAAAATATAAAATTTAAATATTTCTAAACATAATCTATATTTATTTGACGCATGTCTCAACAATACATTCAACACGAATTTGGCATTAAAGATCAAGTACAAACTTTTCTATCCTATAGATAGAATTCATTCTAAGGTTTGTATTTTTCTTTAACGTGCTAATACAATCAAATAAACATTTCGTGCTATTTATAGCTTTAAAAGATAATTTATCTTTCAAGTTTTCTTAATAAAATCAACAGTGATTAATCAAGAAATTACGAAATTTTTCTACAGATGTAAATTAGTGCTAATATTGCATTATTTGAAATCATTCAGTTTTTTGAATTTTTACTTTGTTTAACTTATTTGATAAGCTAATTGCATTTGAGTCAGATTTAAAAGAAAATGAGTTAAGAAAATCACGGTTACTTGACCTGGAAATCGTCTCCCAGGAGAAATTTTGGTGCTGCCATCTGTTGAAAACTTTCAAAACTAAGTGTTGGCACTGAGGGAATATGATATTGTATTCAACGCAATCTGCAACAAAATCTTATAAAAATTGTGTTTTCGCATCCCACAGGCATTTTTAACATCTTTGTGTATAATTCTTAGGAAGATGTGGAATAAAATACTTAACTACAATAATATTCCCTTTCATCGATTTCTCTAACATTCAGTCACTAATTCTGTTGACATGCTAATTGCTCACACGCCTGGAATTTTGCCAGGATTGAATTTTGCCTTGTTTAGAAATCCTAAAAATTCAAATAGCTGTGATTATTGCTTATTGCTTTTAAACTACATAAATTATTAAAACTAAGTATTTTATAAATTATATAATATTATATATAAACATTTTATTAATTTGTGAATCAGAGAATTTGAAATTTAATTAAAATTTTGAGAATTTGTAGTTTAATTAAAATTTAATGAATTTGAAGTTTAATTAAAATTTAGTAAAAGCGTTTTATATTATATAACTTTTGCATTGAATTTTAAACATGTGCACTACAAAAATAATAAATTTGTCTATCATTGATAAATGTTGGAGTTCTGCAATTCTGTTTCCCACGGAGTTGCCAACAGGACCAATGCTTATAAGCCTAGCCTAAAGCGCTGAACAGATCAGAAACATGCAATACGGATCGATGACAACATCTTTTTTATTCCGATATTTGCATTTTCCAGTTGCTTTGATTCGTATAGAGCTTAACAATTGTGGCTCCATATTGTTGGGATCGGGTGAGAACCACAGAGAATGTTTGTAAGTGTATAGTGTCCGTATAGCAAGAAGACACTTAGAATACTAGTTAAGATAG
>KK116615.1:293298-332559 GCA_000611955.2 Stegodyphus mimosarum
GGTTGAGAGGGAGATTTTTAAATCTACCCCCCCCCGTGTTCTCACTGCATAACTTCATAGTAACATGGAACCAGATATAAAGACCAGGGCTTTTTCTAAGTCCTAGATGGGAATATACCTATATGGCCTAATGGTGAAATTCTGTTGTCCAACATACCTCTATCTGTGACTATTCTTTTCTGTATACTCTACTCTACAGTGTTTCGTTCCTATCTGTTTTTGAGCTGTGAGACCCGCCTGACCAGCAGTACTGGACGTTCTTGGTGTTTGACTGCATGGCTATCGGGACGTTCAAAATGTATATGTATCTATGTTTGAAGTCAGCAAGATTCTTCCAAGTAGTACTGTGCCAAATCCTGATGACTTATTTTGTTACGTAATAGTGTCTAAGAAAAGACAAATTTTTGTTACAATTTTCCTATTTTTTTAATCTCCATAAAAGCCCTTTGCCACCAAAAATTAGACAGAGAGAATTAAAAGTTATTCTAAAGTGTTAGGTTAAAATTCTTTTTAAACATTTATAAATAATGCTTGAAGTTAAAAACGACTTTAATCGAAAAAAGCCCTTTGGTAATAAAATTTAACAAATTTTGATTACGATCTCTGTTCATTATATTATGTTCCATACATTCTATTACTTTACTATACAGGATGTTCCAACAAATTGGTTACAAACTTTCAAGAGAGATATAGCATACCTGGACGATGGCAAATCACATAGCAACGGATCGTCGAAAAGGCTTCCCTGGCGCGGTAGTGAAAACATAAAACACAAAAAAGGAAGGATATGAACAGGGTGAGAAAACATGTTTATTATGGTTAGTAGAGTAGAAATGTTATTTAAGTTTTCTTCTTACTTTTTTAGCAAAAATTTATTAGTCAATTCAAAAAACATGAAATACAGAAGTAAAAACATTCCTTTTTTCTTCTTGCTCTCACAAATCATTATGCATAAAAAAACTTTTAATGTCTGAAAGCTTGTCTACGATGTTGTCATCATGGTATAATTTGTACGTGCTTTATTTTTTAACACGATATTTTCTACGATGATATTTTTAAACTGCGAAGTTTTTCAACCCCTTTATTTTCGACGACGAGGTTTTAGAACTGCGGCGTTTTCTCGTTGCTTTATTTTCTACCACGATATTTTGTTCGACGACGTTTTCGCCATGCGTTTTTTCCTCCGCGAAGTTTTTACGTGCGATGATTTCGGCAGGCATCGAACCTCAGTTCTCAAGATTCCCGTTACTCGAATCTCCAAGCACGTTAATCAGTTATTCTTTAATGGATGTTTAAAGAAGCATTTGCGTAGCTTTATGTTTTTTTACGCTTAAGTAAAACAAAATTGGCAAAATGCAATGTGCTTAAATACCTTATAGACAATGTACTCAAATGCAATGTAATTAAATACAATGTACTTAAAATGCCTTATAGACTGCTTACTTTACAGTAAACAGTCTATAACGTATTTTCACCTTCCTTTCCTCCTGCCTCCATGGGGTAATTGGAAGCACGTCCGACATATATTTGGGAGATCCAAAGTTCAAATTTTGGCTAGAATATTGTGGATTTCTCGAGTTTCCTGAGTTCGAAAATTTTCTAAATGACTATACGAGTGGCGCTCGAACTAAAAGGTGATACAAAGAAAGTCTATGAAAAGAAGGAAAGGACGTAATGTAAACCAGTTTGTCTTCTACGCCGCTAAAAAGAAGAGGGAAAATTCGGCAAGGGATTTGGCGACGGAACCTGTTGGCGAGAATTTCCCCCTTTGGGATGTACCTGGCCGAGATTTTCCACCTCCGCCACGTGTACAGGAAATTGAGGAACACGGTTTAAGATGAATCGTTCTTTGACTTTTCGCGATAATTTAAACACGATTTTTCATGCTTTTTTGCTTTACTAGTTGAACTTGCATTATCCATATCGCAGTTTGATGTCTGATTTTATATCTGTCAATATGTAGGGGAAAAAAATGGAGTCACATAGCTTTAAACTCTTGATAAACGTTACCGTCGAACCTGTTCGAACTTCGACATCAGCTTCGAGCTTTTGCGCTTTTTGGCGACAGAAATTTCACGCATGCGCAGTTCTGTCCCTTTTCGTTCGGAGGGAGACACTCCTGTTGCTGCGAAGCTTTCCTTCTTAACATATTCTTTGGGTGATAGACAATAATTTGTTATCACTGGGATTTGGCGTCTGGATCCCCTCATTCCCAGTTGCTCTTTAAAATGGGCAGTATATGAGGGGTTTTTTTTCCCGTTGTTGTTCTTTTCACATAACCTTCGTGGTGTAGCTGGAAGCCCTCTCGGCATGTATTCAAGAGGTCTAGAGTTGGAACCCCGGAAAGGGAGTTGCATATTTTTCCCGTTCCAGCATCGATATTACCTAATGACTAAACAAGTTACTGCATTTTTTAAGAATTTGTTAAACTAAGGCTTCGGTATGTTATCTAGAAAAATATGTCATACTTTGTTAAGCCAATAATCATGCCGTAAGTATTCATTTCATCACGATCCTATACCATTTGTTAAATGTGTCAGTTAACTATATAACGTGTTATTACATATTATAGAGCTTCTTAATATGAGTAGAAAAGCTATGATTAAGTAAATCTTCTTTGTTTACTAACAAAGTATGGGCTTAGTCGTAATATCTGCTTTTTTTTTTTTTGCTGGAAACAATTTTAAAAAGCTGATGTGTGCACCACGTGACTTTGTTGTATGGAATATTAAATTATAAGCATTTTTTTTCCTGCATTTCATTTAAACTTATTTCCTCCAATTTCATTAGAGATATATTTCTCATTCAATTAATTCAATTCTCACTTCGCGACAAGGCAAAAATACATAAAAACCCAAACTATCTGTATTAAAAATTGAAAGGTATAAAAAAACATAAAACACCAAATACAGTTAAAACAATTAAAAGGACATTTTTACAATTAAAATTACAGTTTCTATGAAATAGCAATTTGGCCAGCGGGCAAGAAGGCAGATTTTTCGCTGCACAAAACTGAAGGTTTACTTTTGGTCTCACTCGGCTAAAAGACACTGAATGCGTAGAAACTACCTTAATTTGTTGTGGACGTTATGCTGAGTCAATAAATAGGATAATTTAACAACTCAAATGATAATTCCAAAATGGATTAGCCTGATTTAATTCGCAATAGTAGAAGAAGACGCTACTTTGTTGTTGCGAAGTTTAGTTTCTCTAAATTGGCAACAAATCCAATATTCGGCTAAGTTTCAAATGTAAAGGAATCTGGCTGCTATGGTAAAAAAATTAGGCTTAGCCGCAATTAAACACCTTTTAAATTGTTGATAATTCTACAACTATAGCATGCAGATTAACTAAATTAAAACCTTAACCAAAAGATAAGAACAAAATAATTCAATCATTTTTAAAGGAAAAAATGCACAATTTACAAACATATAAGAATAAAAAAGCTGAGCTCAAGGAGCCGAGTAACAGAGTGGGTATATATGCACATATATATGTATTGTACTTTTGGTAATGTCGATTATCACAAAAAAGAGAGATGCACAATTACATGTTATAGCAGTCCTGTATGCAAAATTTTAATGTTCTGAGGCTACTCGTTTCTGAGTTGTGCGAAATACATATGTAAGTACGTGCAGACGCCACGAAAAAAATATGTTCCGAATCCATTTTAAATCAGTTTTATAATTCGTTTGGGGAAAAAGAGTCCTTTATTCTGGCCTTACGTACAGATGTCACGCAAAAACATTGTTAAATTGCATTAGATAGCGGTCAAAATAGATATTTTCGTTGAAATATGGTACACGAAATTTTTCGTGATTACAATATTTCCTTTACTTCGTAAAAGGAAGTAAAAATAAGACTCTAAAATCAAATTCTCAATGACGTTATATCCATTTTCTCTTTATGCAATTAATTTTTATTTTACAATTTAACAAAGTTAACTGGAGTCAGTTTCTAGTACATTTTCTGGTACACGTCGCGTTAATTTTTGAGTGAAAGTTTCGAATTTTCCTTGAATATAAAGTGCAATATATAGTACTTCTTACAATAAAAGCACCTGAAATCCCCCCTTTTTTTTTTGTGTGTGTTATATATAATTCTTGTTAGAATAAAACAAGGTCATTCAAAACTTGAAACTTCCCTTTACTTGCATTCTTGTAAATATGCGTCTGTTCTCAGAATAGAAACAACTTAATTTTCTGAATTTCCCGATATCCGTGCAGATTAGGGTCTCAACAGTTCAGATAACTACTGTGCAAATTTTACTTAAAGGAAATAATGTTAAATTTTGCATAAAGTAAGTAATGTAATGTAATACTAATGTTAAATTTTACATAAAAGAAGCGATGTTCAATTATAATATATCACTTATTTTGCACAGAAAATAACTTGAAACTTCCCTTTACTTGCATTCTTGTAAATATGCGTCTGTTCTCAGAATAGAAACAACTTAATTTTCTGAATTTCCCGATATCCGTGCAGATTAGGGTCTCAACAGTTCAGATAACTACTGTGCAAATTTTACTTAAAGGAAATAATGTTAAATTTAAACGGCTGACTCCATACATTGCAGCAGCATGGCTTCCATCAAAGTACACGGAGCTTGAAGATACATCTTGATACAATTTCTTCAGATGGCCCCATATGAAGAAATCCAAAGGTGTCAGATCTGGCAATCGCGGCGGTCATAAAAGTGACCCCTAAGTCTAACCCAGCGGCTTGGGTATTCGATATACAGACAATTGCCTACAGAAGATCTGAAATGCGCTGGAATTCTATCATGCTGGAATCATAAGCTATGTGACGGATATGACGTCATATAACGGATATGGCGTGTTTGTTCTGGTCAGTCCCACGTTTTGATCATACCGCCGGCTTGTGCCGGCTAGGAGGATCGGGGCTGTGCCCTTATGATGATGATGGCATCATACGTTTCTTTAGCATTTATCTCGAAAACTGTGGGTTGTATAGGTACAACTGTTTAAGCCTAAGGGATCTAGTTGGGGAGCTGTTGATGGGACACCCTGTATACAATAAAATAGAAAAAGGAGTCAGTATATGTCCTCATCTGAAAGTAAATTCTCCCAAGTAGGAATTTCATTGTTTCGGGAATCATTACATTGTTAGAGTATCTTCAAAAGAAACACCGACAACGACGCGGTTGACGTCACAGTTCAGTCGAACTAAAAAAGGTGAAACGTGGGCACCATGTAAGCAGAGCGAAACGATATTATTTATTTATTGAATGTAATAAGAATTCGAATAATAAGCATCGTCAAATTCCTCCTTATCGAGAGTCAAAGGAACTTGGTGCAGATACAAATAAAAGCCAGGCCAGCATAAAGACGTTACTAGCAGTCGTCATGAAGGCTTTTATTGTTCACCAAACATTCTTCAACATAAAATATACAGCTTAACTGCACAAAAAAATGCGTCTCTCTCGCTCTTTTTTTAGTCCAGAGGGGTTTTGTCCCTAAAGAACTATTGTTTTTCTTTTGCGATTTTGCGTTGAATCACTATCAAACTCCGAAGAGGTGTACCACTTTTCAAATTGTTGCCACTAAATGTTACCGCCCTGTATTATATTTAAAGAAATTAAATAATGAAGAATCTGGATAAATGTATGTATATTTCTCCAAATGTGATAAAGCAACGTTACCTAAAGCCATCCAATTTTGAATAACGTACGTTTCCACCGGAATATGCGCATCTGGAAGCCCGAATTCGGAATTTGTTTTATTATCTATTTCATATTTTGTAAAACTTTAACGAATTTTTGATGAACAAACTCAAACGATTTCAAAGCGAGCAATGGCAACACTGCACGGGGATAAAAGAAAAAAAAAAAAAAAACTTTTTATCTAAAGGCCGCGGAACTGTGAATCATTTTAAAATTATTTTCCGATATTGCTATTGAACTGAATTTTGTAGTTTAAGTGCAAAGAACATCATATTTAATAAATAAAGGTAACACACAGAATTAATTTTGAAATGATGACGCTCAGAGAGATTTATTATAAATATGTTACTATTTTTAAGACAGAAAACGAAAACAGCAAAATTATGTAAGTAAACTTAAGGAACTATTGCAAATTAAACTTAGGATTTTATTTTATGTATTTTTAATCTTGTAAATAACATAATGCTAAATCTTCTTTTTGTATGTGTTAGCTTCAAGATATAAAGTCCTTAAACCTCTGAAAAGCCCTTAAGGCAAAAGGTATCCGGTTACTGCAAAAAAAGGTACAACTTTCTTTCCTTTTTTTCACTTTTAGCCCTAATTCTCACATATATTAAAAGGCGATGTTATTCCTTCGTACCAGGTGGTTAACGTGCACCCAGTTGAGTTTTCAGTTTTTAACAGCGTTTTTGCAAGGAATTTAAAAATATGACTTATGAGTAAACGTAATGACTAAATTGGGCTTCACGCGTGCAACCTATAACCATAGCGCACATACACCACCTGCTAAAATCCTGACTACCTGAGAAGGCAAAAAAAGGGGGAAAAGAAAAATACAATAGACACATCCTATACGTCGCTCCAGTTCGTCCACTTTCTTTTTGTAGCGTTTCCCATGACCGCCACACAGCAGCAAACACGCCTTGAACCCCGACCCTGACCTTCCACATTCTAATAACACACGAGTCAGCTACTGGGAGAAACAAATGCACACGCAGCAAGTCTTCGATTTCTTTGTTCCGTTAATTCCTGAAGCTCACATTCGGTGATTTATCGCCGTATGGAAAACCTAAATTGAATAACTTCTTTTTATGATGTTGTTAGCCAGTGCCAGAAGGATTTCCTGAACAGATTTCCTGAACTGGAGACGCTGGGATGTAAATATGAAAGATCTCCAATTTGATGCTTGTGTTTAGAGATGATGTATGAGTTAACTTTGTTTCAATCATGCTGCCTTAACTAAACAAGGTCAAGAATTTTTCAGGAATACTTTTAGCAGTTTTTTTCATCAAACTCAGTACTAATGGAATATATGTTTATCGTCGAATGTTATCTGGAATTTCGTCTGAAGTGTCATAATCAAGATGACCTTATGTCCTTCATGATGAGGTCCGATTTTATTGCAGTGTCCGGCTTCGCTATCCTGCTATCCGGAATGTATAAGATAGCCTAGCACATTTGAAGGCATGCGGTAAAAGTGCTTGGCACGCTATAACCCGGGAACAGTCTAGGGCTCAACTTCCGGTAAATGCATAGAAACTTTCCTCATGTGTGAGGTATGTTCCCGTTCTCTGAGAAATTCCTCTAGTACAAACCTTTGTAGAGACATTAGAGTTTTCGGAAGCAGGAAATGGGAAAAACGAGCAATGCCCTCGCCGGTACTCGAACCACGGACCTCTCGAACATGCACCGAGCGTGCTGACCACTACACCACGAAGGCATGCTACGAAGGTAGGAGAAATACCTTTTAAAGGGCGACTGGGGATTAGGGGGCCCAATCGCCAAATCCTAGTAGTGGAGAATCATCATGCACCACCTTTTAGTTCCAGCGCCACTGTAGAGACATTAGGATTTTTTGGAAGCAGGAAATATGAAAAATGAGCAATGCCCTGGTCGGGACTCGAACCACGGACCTCTGGAATAGGCGCCGAGCGTGCTGACCACTACACCACGAAGGCATGCTACGAAGGTGGGAGCAATACCTTATACCTTTTTAAAGTTGTGGACAGAAAAATAATGAGGTATCTACACAGTTGTACAATGTATATGAAATGAAATTATATTTTAAAATGTTTAACTTTGTCATAAAATCTCAATTTATTCTCAACATGATAGGGTTAAAAGTTAGCCTTACATAAAGGTTCTTCCAAAATCCCCCCCCCCCAAAAATACGAATTTGTGTTATAACAGATATTTTATGTTATTCCTGGGAGCATCATTAAAGTCGTTACAATAAATTCGGGTTCCTCTAGTTAGTCGTTAGATAAGGTCAGTTCAAACATACTGTAGAGACATTAGGTAATTTTTTAAAGCAGGAGAGATGAGAAATAAGCAATGCCCTTCCCGGGACTCGAACCACGGATCTCTCGAATACACACCGAGCGTGCTGACCACTACATCACGAAGGCATGCTAATAAGGCGGGAGAAATACCTTATATACTCTCTCTTTTAAAGGGGGGCTTGGCATCAGGGAACCCAATCGCCAAATCCTGGTAGTAGAGAATCATCATCCACCACCATTTTTAGTTCGGGCGCCACTGTACTGTCATTAAGATTTTTTTTTTATGCTAAGAGACGTGGAAAATGAGCGATGCCCTCGCCGGGACTCGAACCAACATATCTCTCGAATACGCGCCGAGCGTGCTGACCACTGCAACACGAAGGCATGTTAAGAAGGCGGGAGAAATAGCTTATAATACATCTACTCATTACTTATTATTTTAAATTTTATTACTCTTTATAGAAGACAATTACAATTTAATCTTATTATTACGCAACTAGTACACTAGATACCTAAATTTAAGACATAAAAAAAAAACGTTAAAGCGGTTCACGAGACATCAGTGGTTGCTTTTCTTTGTTTTATGCACATGTCAGCGCTTCGAGACCGTCTTACTGCAATCTGCAGCAGGTAGGACTAATCATGGGTGCTTCTTACGGTGTATTTTAAGATGTCACGATTTTATATAGTTTGTTACTTTTACTATTACCGTTATTAATAAACTCTCCCTAGTTACATAACTAAGTTAAAAAAAATAAAATGTACAGAATACTCGGAGAAGAATCGCTAAAAAATCATAATGTTATCATTATAAAAATTTACTGTGAACTGATTCCAAAATGGCAAGCCATTTGTGTTTGTTTATATGTTGCTAAGTTTCATGAAGCTTTAAGGGGATTCCAAAAATTCTGGAAGACGTGAGAAGTCATATAAATGTGCAGTTCGAAGTAATGGTCAAGCATCGTCTGCTAGAGCACACACGAAATTTAGCGTGAGGAATTTCAACTTTCAAAATATAAATTCTGTATATTCGTTTTTGACTTTACATTTTTTTTTGGTCTCCTGTTTCACTCAGTTTTTATGTATTTTATTTCACACAAAGAACCACTGGGAAGTGCATGCAAAGCCCTAAGGGCTCTGCTGAGGGCATGTTGGGAACCGATGCTTTAGAAAGACATATTCCAGCAGTCAAAGATCTTTCGCATGCTTGCCGTCATAAGAATTAATTTACGGACCGTATATGAAGGTGGTATACCGCTGAGAAAAAATGTTTTGCATCTAAATAGCCCCCACATATAGAAGCCACATTTAAGGTTTTCTGTAACAGAAAAATCTGATGTGTACACCACATGACTTTTTTGTACGTAATATTAAATTATACGCACTTTTTGCTGCATTTCATTTAAACTTATTTCCTCGAATTTCATTAAAGATATATTTCTCATTCAACTAGTTCGGTTCTCAGTTCGCGGCAAGGAAAAAATACATAAAACCTCAAAATATCTTCATTAAATTAAAAATTGAAAAATATATAAAAAATATAAAACCCCAAATACAGTTAAAACAATAAAAAAAATACAATTCAAATTAGAGTTTCTACGCAAAAACAAGCAAGTCGTCCAGTAAGCAACAGGCCAGATTTTTCGGTGCACAAAAATGAAAGTTTAATTTTGTTCCCACTCGGCAAAAAAAACACTGAAGATGCAGAAACTGAATTCACTATTATACTAGGTATCAAATGTAAACAAATATGGCTGCTTTCATTAAAACAATTACGTTTAGCCGCACTTAAACAACTTTTAAATTGTTAATAATTCTACAACTATTGCATGCAGATTAACTAAAGGCATAAAAACCTTAACCGGAAGATAAGAATAATATAATTCAATCATTTTTAATGCAAAAAATGCAGAAATTACTAGCATACAAGAATAAAAAAAACTGAGCTCAATGAAGAAACAGAATAACAGAGTGGGTATATATATATATATATATTTCCCTTATATAAGGAAGGTGCACAACTACATGCTATAGCAGTCCTAAGTTATTTTTAAAGCAAAAAATGCGTTATTTACCAACGTAAATACAACAAGAAATGAATAAAAAACTGGACGCCAAGAAAAAAATCTTCTAAATCCATTTTAAATCAGTTTTATAATTCGTTTTCGGAAAAAGAGTCCTTTACTCTGTCCTTACGTACAGATGTCACTCAAAAACATCGTTAAATTGCATTCGATAGCGGTCAAAATGGGTACTTTCATTGGAATATGACACTCGGAATTTTTCGTGATTACAGTACTTCCTTTACTTCGTACAAGGAAGTAAAGAACTGAAATTTTTTAAACATGCTTAATGGTGTTCTTAAAATGTGCATTTTATCAGCATTTTTTTCACCTTATAAAGCAAACGATTCGAAGCACAGTAGTGACATCAATTTAATATTAATTCTTTTCATGGTTAAAACACTTTTGATTCCATAAATCAGTTTAAAACCATTAATTAATGCCTAAATATGCGTATCTAAGTGTAAATAAATGTATCTAATTGTGTGTATATTGCCGTTTACAATATTTTAATTGGTTTTAAAACTTTCTGAAAAATTTTTAATTCATGTTTATGCAATTTTCTGGAGCCATCTTACATAAAATCATTTCGACTTTTACAAAAATATGGCTGTTTATCCACTTAAATCTTTAATCTGGCTGTAATATACATGTTGGGTAACATCTTTTCTTTCTTAATTTCCTGTTCTCATGTCATCTATAAGTATGTGAACACACACTGGCAAATGTTTCTTGCACAATGTCTTTCTGCGATGACGGCAAGAACAAAGGATCTTGACGTTAATCCGAATGCCATTGTCATTCTCATAATTTGCATACCAGTCTTGAGGATATGAGTTCAAGGTATGACCCATAGAGATATTCATATTTAACCGTATCCTGTTCCATGAGAAAATTAAGAATATAGCAGCAAACGAAGTTTAAGCTCAGTTGAAAATTAAGTGGTTTTTAACGAAATGGTATAAATCCTTTTCTTCAAATCTGTTTTTTAGCAATAACCACCATTCTTTCTGAAAAATAACGATGATTTCAGAATTACATAAAGCATTTTTGCACAATAATAGTCAGTCTTCTTTCACAGAAGTTATTAATCAGCTTCTCAATATTTCTGCTGGCAGTTTATACACGTTCCTGGGCGTTTTGTTATTTCTGTGGTGATGTCATGCTACATTTCGGAGGCTTCTTACTTCTTCGGGAAGATGCTTGTCGGCCTGTTCATGTTCTGTCGACGACTATAGGTATTTCTTGTTGCCTAAGGTGCAAGGGAAACAACCGAAATAGTTAACTAGAAACTGAACTATAAGGGGAGCAACATTCTGGAGGAGAAATGAAAGCAATGTGCTGGCTAAGAAACATTACCAGTGTGTGTCAAACGCTCAATCATTCAAACGAGTAATTTTTCAGGTTACCAAATTTCTGTTACATACACTATAAATTTGTACATAAAAACATGTGTATACACCTATTCTGTAAAAACATCTGTATACACCTATTCTGTAAAAACATCTGTATACACCTATTCCGTGAAAACATCTGTATGTATCTATTCTAAAGGTAAAATGAGGGGGGGAAGGGACAGTTCTATATCTTCTGTTCTAGTGGGCCGATTGACAAAATTCAAATTGCGTTTTACATGTCTTGAAAGCGCGACTTAGGATATGTATTAAATTTATATATAGCATTGTTCTAATGCAGGTATATTGACACAAAATCGGACGTTTTCTGAAATGACATGCCATTTTTTTTTCCATATTTCCATTCTACGACTCGAATTGTGGCTAAATATTAGATTTTGTCAAATTTGGAGCGAAATTTACTAAGGAATTTAAAAATTTATCCTGGGGCATTTTGCTTTCAGTTTGCACCAAGAATAATTCGCTTGGCGAACTTCTTAATTTACAGCAACCTATTTTCCTTTCCTTTTTTTTTCATTGTTGACGGGAGAAAAAAAGGGATCGCTCATATTTTCAAATAATTTTAACGAAGTGCGTAAACCACATTTGGCGTTGCTGTTGCTTATAACAAAATGCCAAATTTCAAAACGTGCCGATATGTAAATTCATATATATCTTAGAAAATTTTGAACAAAAAACTCTAATTTTTGCAGGTGTGCCTACTATAAGATGATGCTAAAAATTTTATAGGTTATAATTTAAATTTTTTTTCGAAAATTTTATAAAAATTATTTAAAAATACAAATTTTAAAAATAAATCATAAAAAATGGGCGAATTTTATTTTGAATGAACCTAAATCTCGAAATGTGAAAGGAAGAATCAAATAAGTATAAAAAAAAGAGAGATTAATAAATATATACCGAATTCAATTAACATAGAGGAATAAAATTTTGAGAGCTAATTTTTTAAAAACTATTCCTGCGATTTTACAAAACTAGGCAGTTTGGCATAATTTGAGTCGTAGATCGAAATATGGAAAGAAATCGGCAATTCATTTCAGAAAAAGTCCGATTTTGTGTCAAAATAGGTATATTAGAGCAATGCTATATATAAATCTAATACATATCCTAAGTAGCGCTTTCGAGACGTGAAAAACGGAAGTTGAATTTCGTCAATCGGCACAGTAGAACGAGGCATATAAAACTGCCCTCCTTTTTTTTTTTTTTTTTTTTTTTTTTTTTTTCAGTGTACATAAAGTAGACTTAAACATATTGATGCTCGTATCATTAATACAAATGTGCATATACCGAATTCTGTTACATGTATTATAATTACGTGTATAATACAGTGATTATTAAAATAAACACACTAACTGGTTCGAATAAAATGTTGATGCAAACACTCCTAATACAATATACGGATACTCAGATTCTGTTACAGACACGATAAAATTGTAAATAAATACATATTTTTACAGAAGAATCGTGAAAACGTAAGCTAGTCAAGTTGCTATGTTGAAGCAGAGACCCCTAGTATAGTTATACATATACTGCGAAATATGCGCTGTGACTAATCTCACTTGTATCCCACGAAAGCAAGCCCACGAAATCCATCGTTGCGAGGAATACAAGACAAAGCCTGTCGTTGGCAAGCGCCTTGAGCACTCTACGGTTGACGGTAAAACTTTGCTCCATACAAGTGACAATTTTGATGGACTGCACCCCTGGGGTCTGAGGATCTCCCGCGGTCTTTCGGCTCGTCACATACTTAGAGTACGCCATGCCGCATAGATTTTATACATTTACAAACACCCGTACCTTCTTCGGGATTCGAACCCGGGTCCTTCGTTACGGCAGTCAGCATCGCTAACTACTACCCTGGTTTAGCAACTTCGCAATATATTCACGAAATATATAAATATGGATGTGATCTCCACCTGTATAAATAAAGTATGTATAAGTTGGGGGAAATGTACTGATAATAGAGCTGCGTGTATTATGAATCTGATATAACATGGATGTGTATTCCAGTGCTGGAATAAGTTCCGCGTCATTGATACATCACAGACGTATACATGCATGCTAATGCTGATACAGTTAACGTGTAATACTTATAGAAAATAGGGTTAATCTTCGGATTATGGTAACTTGGCAGTTTTTTGGCGAAAATTTGGCGAGCAACCTTGCTACAGCAACCTACCAGTTTGTTTGGGGGACGCCATTTTGTTTTCACGAAGTAAAGGTTTTTTTTTTTTTTTTTTAACTCAACATTTTTTCCAACAATCTGCTAGCCGAATTACGTTTATGCTAGAATTTTTATGGAACAAAAGTGCTTAATCATGACGAAGATTAGGTGCGAAATTGTTTCCAAGTGCTTATTAGCTAAAATCACGATCGGAATTTTCCGAAAAGTAGTGGAACAAACGTGCACAGAAATTTGTTTTTACAGGGCAAATTTGTATATGAAACATGTAAATAATTTTTCTCGTAAATTAGAAAAATTTCCACGAAAATGCAGGAAAATTTTGTGAATCTTTGAAGCTGGTAAAAAAGGACATATATGAAATTACCTCATCGCTAAAAAGTATGTATACTATGCAAGCTTTTATATGTTCAGCTTGCATATACCCTTTCCAAGGATGAACATTTGCACGTATAAAATAAATAAAATATGCAAGATATTACATTAATTTTCTTTTCCCTCTAAATTATCCATTATAAAAGTCACCTGCGAATTTATAAGGCAAACATTAAAAATGGTTGCAAATACTTAGTGTCAAATATTTAACTTATTTCCATGCAGGTTTACTTGTACTGAAATAGATTGCAAAATGCTACAAACGCATAATGCACAAAATGACTATCATTTAATTAAAATATAAATAAATTAAAGAATACTAATTAAAATATAAATAAATTAAAGAACACTAATTAAAATATAAATAAACATATACATTAAATTAATAAAGATTATTGTTATTATTATAATTTTTATCGCCTTACTAAAATGTCGCCAAAAGTCGCCAGACTACCAGTTACCATATTCCAAAGATTATACATGCATGCTAATGCTGATACAGTTAACGTGTAATACTTATAGAAAATAGTAATACAATGAGTTGCTAGCTTATGAACTAAATTTCGGGTGTCTAATAATTTATTGCATATTCTTTCAAATGCCTCTGTGTAGTAATTTTTATTCAAATACCACTTACGGCTTAATATAATGCCCACCGGTAATGGTATTAGATAAAATTCTACCCATTAATAATAAAAACATAAAGAAAGAAGTAAAGGATATCGTTTGAAATACGAGAATGCGGATATAAATACAAATAGCCAAAACAGTAAATTTCTCTGTTAAAAGAAAGGGATTTTTCTGTTTAAAAGCTATCAGGAGAAAATTTTTAATCACAGAAAGAAAAGAAAATACTGTTGCGTGCGTACGGTTCGTAACGGATTAATGCACAAGTCGATAAAAAGTTAATAAAACTTATTCTTTTCACAAGAAATAAAACAAAATGCTGAAATATTTCCTCAGAGATATTCGAACAATATCACAATATCTCAAACGTTAAACAGAACTCAGTTCAAAACAGAGAAAGTTAATCCAATCTCGCAGCGAATTCGCTACAATCAGTAGCAGCATTAGGTAAACAAACAGTTCGCTTAAAGCAACTACAACTGAGTTGAGGTATTTTAATTACGCTTTTATATGCTTTTTAATTATTCACAAGAACATTCTGGTAAAATCTATTTTCTCGCTTTTTCTGGATGGCAACAGCAATTACGAGATACTTATTTACTAAATATTAAATGCACGTGCTCTTGTATTTTTACTTTTCCGACGTAGCTTTCTCTTCAAATTCGTCTGCGTTGCACGGGAAAATAAAATAATTTTAATTACAATTCTAAATAAATACAAAATCCGTAACAATATTTTATGCATATGGTTTGTTTTTTTATTTGGTTATCAAATTTTGAAAATTAGTTTTAACTCTATTCTATTTTTGACGCACTTGCAATGGCAGTAGCAGCTGATAAGGGGGGAGAAATAAATTATATACTCCCCCTTTTAAAGGGCGATTGGGGATCAGTCGCCAATTCCTGGTGGTGGAGAATCATCAACTCCCCCTTTCAAGAGCGATTGAGGATTAGGGGACGCAGTCGTCAAATCCTGGTGGTGGAGAATCATCATCCACTACCTTTTATAGTTCGGGGGCCACTGTAAAGGATTTCTGAAGCAGGAAAGGGAAGAAATGAGCAATGCCTGACTGAGAGAATGAAAGAAATGAGCAATGCCTGAGCTAGCCTGTGCTTGAACCACGGACCTCTCGAATACGTCGTAGTGTGCAGACCACTACACCACGAAGGCATGCCAAGGAGGGAGGAGAAATACCTTATAACACGAGAAAGAAAGGTTTTGGTTTGAGTTAGAAAAGTTTCAGTTCCCAAATACTACGTCATCAGCGTTACGCAAGCTTCGTGGCATAGATTAATCTGGAAGTGAAGCAGACCAGAATTGTTATTATTATTTTTAGAATGAAGACGGGAGTTAAAGGGCTGTTATTAATTTATTACTTGAAAGATAGATATTTTATATTTTACATATTTTTTTTTAATTAGAAGTAGATCGATTCTCAAAACAAGTTGTCTCCTTCGACTTTGCATCATATATCAAAATTTCTAACAGAACAAGTAATATAAAAAAAAATTAATTCCTACTTGTAAGAATTTTTGCTACAAAATAGGACATTACATCTGCTTCATCCAACTCTATAAAACTACAATTCTTTAATTCCATAGACTTCAAAAGTCTTTAGAACTCTGTCTTGCTGTTGCCACTTATTTTTGTTAAATATTACAACCCCATTTATCACAATAATGTACCATTATTTATAAGTTGTTATAAAATTAATTTTTACAGCACATGAGAATTCCTAATAAACGGTCATTATTTGTATGTGAAATTCTAACTATGTGAAATTTTAAATTTGAATTATCTTTAGTATGTGAAAATATTATTACTGTATTAACATCAAGTGTCATCCAGTACGAGTTTAAAAAAAATGTATTTAAACTTGAGGGGATGAATCAAAATTATTTTATTAACGATTGAAAATTTGAACAAGATATAGGGAAAGTGTGAACTAATAGTAGGAATTTTAAAATATCACAATTTAATTCTCAAAGTGTACAACAACATACCAGGTGGCCGAAACATTTCGACGCAAAAGTTAAAAAACTACTGCAATCAACAAGAGTTACAGCAGTCTTCCCTACTTGACCAAAGTCCTGGATATCGAAATACCTATACTACTCCATGTCTTTCATGCGGCACTCAGAAGTCCTTGTTTCACTTTCCATTTCTACAAGAGAACACCAAAAAACTGAAATTTGATCTGTTGGAAAAAGAAAAAAAAAATCCGGTAAGTACCCCTTTCTCTCACCAAACAAAGAAGATAAATGAACGAGCTTAACCGCAACCATAGCCTCTAGTTCACAGCGGATTCCAGGCAAGGAAAGACTAAGTTCCTTAACCTAAATCAGAGAATAAATAGCCGCTTTAGATCATTGAGAGCCTTTTAAACTCCTACGGGTTCCGTGATTTACAATTACTAAACGAGCATTTGCTGCAGAGGCTTATGCTTCAGACTTTCAGATCACTCGTTCTAAAGTACACAGTAAAGATGTCAGAGTATTTCATAAGATCCTTATCCGTAGAAGGCTAGAAGAGCTATTACTGAACGGTTAAGAGTTGAAATATGAGTTGTTTGCAGGTTGTTTTATTTCCTTCAGATCTTTTTTGTCTTTATACTTTATCGGAGATTAAATGGCAATGGCGAGTTATCCGAGATTGAGCCTGGGTGGTCGTCGAGATTTATCCCGTGATTTTTCAGTAATTTTACTGGGTTTTATTACGTTTGTATATTATTTGGTAATAATTTCACTACGGAAATTACTTTTAATATTGTATAAATTCCTGCGTGCAGATTAATATAATTAGCCCAAGGAAGCGTTAGCTAAGAAAGGCTTTTAATTTCGTTTTGGCACTATGCGTTTCACTGTAAATGTCCGTATCACTTTTCAAACTGTTGCCACCAAATATTATCCCCGTTTCTTATATTTAAAAGAAATGAATAATGACGAATCTGCATGAATGTACGTATGTTTTCTCGCACTCTAAAAAAAAACAACGGTACTTACAGACATCGAATTTTGAATAACGTAGTCCTTCACTCGAACATGGGCATCTGGAAGCAAAAATTTCGAATTTATTTTATTATCTATTTAATATTTTGTAAATCGCCCAACCGGTATAGTGGTTAGCTTCGCTGACTGCCGTGCCGAAGGGCTCGGGTTTGAATCCCGGAGAAGGCATGGGTGTTTGTAAATGTATAGTGTCGGTGCGGCATGGCGGCACTCCAAATATGCGGCGAGCCGAAAGTCCTCTCATGTGGTTTGGTGGAAGGGGAGAAGGGTGGAAAACCCTCGGACCCGTCTCCCCGGAGTGCTCTCCATCAAAATTGAGGGCGGAACTGAGCCAAATCGCACTGTCACCTGTTAGGTGCTTAAGGCTGTTGCCAACCACATTCGTAATCTAGCGCTCCTTGACACGAAAATTCTCGTGGGCTTGGGCTGACTCTGTCAGACTAGTAAACATGAGTAACAACAAGATATTTTGTAAAATTGTAACGAATTTTTGAATAGCGAACTTAACAATTTCGAAGCGAGCAATTGCAACACTGTAAGGAAAGAAAGAAAACACATTTTTATCACCAGGGAGCGAGACTTTGTAACGGAAATTCTAAAGATATTGTCTTTTTAAATTATTTTGCAATATTGCTCTTGAACTGAATTTTATGGCTTAAGTGCGAGGAACATGATATTTAATAAATAAAGATAACACGGAAAACGTTAAAAAAAGCCCCTTCGGACGTAATGTAAAATCTGAAAGCTTTCAGATTTATTTTAGTATTTTTATTTTTTTTTAAATTAATAAATACTTTGCTTTATTATATATCTGATTTCCTCTTGTTTTTGCAGTTGTCCATTTCAGTAGCACGGGAATTTTTTTTTTTTATTTGCTACTTGGCATCTGAAAAACATAATGCTACACTTTCTTTTCTCTAGAGTGTTTTTTGCTTACACTTTGAGAAACTTGCTGACTGGTAAAAATGCATTAAACTATAGACGATGTGAGCTACCAAGAAATCCATTTGACTGGGACAGTTTAAACTAAAAATAAGCGAATTGTTATCAAATATTATACCACTAGCTGGGAACCCGGCTTCGCTCAGGGAGTTGATATCAGATTGTGTGGTAGTTGGAATAAAAGGATAAACTTTAAAATATAAGAGGTAAATTTTTTTATTGAAAACATATTTTAATTATTTACAACACATGTTTATAAACAACATTTTTCATTTTGTTATCGGGGATCCTTATGTACAAATTTTTCAAATTTCCTACTCGAGGGCAAGCTATGTATAGCTAGCTGACCGTGAGAAAAGCAGGAGTCTTTGAAGTTGATGCCAGAATGTTTTAAACTTTGTCCTGCTCTTTGTTAAGTGTAAAACTGTAGGGCAATTTGATTGGAAATTGCAATCTTTTAAACTGGAACCGCAGTTTAGTAAATATCAGTGGTATTCTGGGGATAAATATATGTTCTTTGTCTTCTCTTCTGCTTCGAAAAAGCCAAATGTCTCTACAAGTTGAAGTACATGGTTCAAAGAATCGAAAGAAAGTTTTTCTAAGGGATTCATGATTGTTGCTGGTTTTTCTTATAATGGCAAGTTAAAAATAAAGAGAGGGCAAAAAATGTCAAGAATAACTCCAAATACTATCAGGAACATATTTTATCGCCAATGTTTCTGAATGAAATACCATCGCTTTACCCCCACTGCCATCAATCTGTGAGACTCCATGAGGACAAAGCTAGCAGTCACACATCTAAATCCACTGTAAATTTCCTAAAAGAAATGGAACAAAAAACTGGTATCAAGGCCATACCCTTCACTGATATCCCTACTAAATCTCCCGATGTTTCACCTATGGATTTTTGTGCTTTCGGACTTTTAAAAACTGCATTATCCAAACGTTGTCCCAAAACCCTAACAGGACTCTGGAAAGCTGTTCGGGAGGAATGGGATGGAATACCTCTTCTGACACTTCAAAAGGCATTATTATCCTGGAAATTGCGGTGTGGAAAGATAGTTCAGAATAAGGGATGTCAAATAGAACATTTAAAACACAAGAATTTTATGTAATTTAGTTTTGTGAATACAATATACATCGTCTAAAAAATGTGCGAACAGCCTCTGTATTGCAAGGATAAACTGCCTGAAAAAAAATGCAGTGCGTTATTTTCTAAAAAAAAATATTTGCATTTATCTTTTGCACTGTCTTGATGGCCATTATCTGGTCTAAAAATAACATGGTCATTATTAACCCAAATCGAATTATTTGTTATTTTATTAGCTACTCCGATGACTAGTGCAAGATCGAAAATTTGAAATGAACGAAATTATTTCACACATAAATTAATTTAAAAAGTTAAATAACTAATTGTTAAAGGTGGGTGTCATTGCACGATTTCGGTTTCGAACTATAAATGCATCTCAAAAATGAAATGACTGTTCGTCGCAGAGCCTTGAGAGCCGCAGTTTGCCCATAACCAGTATATAATGTGAATTGCACACTAAGACCATGGTCGTATGTGTATATAAATTTGTAAATTCATGCATTTATTTATTGATTTACTATTTTATTAGTTGTATGTTATTTATTGAAATTATTATTTTAGTACTGCATTTAATATTCAGTTACTGATTTTGCATAGTTTTAAATATGGTTTCCAGTCCTGGGACTGTACCACACGGGAAATGCAGTCCTTGGGAAGGGGACAATGATACGAATTTTGTATACATGTAAATAATTTTACTAAAATTATCTGCGAAGTGTAGTATCTCTCTTTTAATGTAACATGAAAGTCCCAGGATGCGCGAATCATCGCCGGGGAAATATTACAAGGGTAAGTTCGTTTAACATTGAGGTAAATGGCAATCTCTTCGAACTGGTGAGGTAATGCCAAGCTGACAATGGTGTTTGTCGCCAAATTTGTAGAGAAATCGCCAAACGTTTACAAGCTTGGCGATCATGTGGCGACATTTTGGTTTGATCCTTATGTAATAGTAACTATATCTGGCTCTATGTAACTGTAACTGTGTATGCCTTCCACCAATTTCGAGAAATCGAAGGAAGGGGAAATTTCTCGGTGGACGAAGTAAAACAATATAAGGCTGAAGAGAGCACCAGTTCCCAGTTTAGTTCAAAGCTGAATTGCAAAATTAGCGTTTTCACAAAAATTAGCGTTTTCAGAGCTTAATTAATATTTCGTCTGATTAGTCATACGAAGATGAGAATGGTCGAAATGGCTTCCCACGAATTTTTTAAATCCCGGGATATATCTCTCGAAACTCAACTCCCCGCCATTTCGCAAGAGATGATGTTACAAACAAACAGACAGATTACATACAGACGCGCACGATGCAGACAAACAGATAATACAGATTCGCCCAGATTTCTAATAGTATAGATTATCGTTTCATGTATAGAAGTAGAAGTACCTTCCCATCAAAGTTGGAAGATAAGGCTTGTTTACATTTTTAACTTAAAAGCATTGCCGAGGTAAAATTCCACCTGTATGGGAGGGGGTTTAGAATCTACATTTTAATTAACAGTTTTTAATTAGGAAAATTAATTATATTTTAATTTGTAATAAAAATAGCTGCGAGATCTCATTGAAAACTATGTATTCATATAATAATTAACAAGTAACAATTCATTTGCGTGAAGATTAGATCTTCGAGTATTTTGAGAAAAATAAAAATTATGCATAATTTATGAAGTCGGTGAGAATTAGAAATGCATTTTATTCAAATGTGTGCGGTCATGTTTTATCTCTTAATCAAATTTTCCTTCCAGGGACAAAAAAAGCAAAGAGAAAGAAAAATTTTTATTGCCTTTTTTATGAGTCCAAAGGAGCTTTGTCCCTGAAGGACTCTCGTTTTCATTTTGCGATTTTCCGTCGAAAACATTAAAAATGTGAATCACTTTTCAAACTGTTGCCACCAAATCTTAAATAACGAAGAATCTGCATAAATGTATGTAAATTTCTCCAAATGTGATAAAACAACGGTACCTAGAACCATCCAATTTTGAACAACGTACTTTGCCACCCAAATATGCGCATCTGGAAGCCCGAATTTGGAATTTGTTTTATTATCTATTTCATATTTTGTAAAATGTTAACTAATTTTTATTGAACAAACTCAAACGATTTAAAAGCGAGCAATAGCAACACTCTAAAGCGCGCAGAACTGTGCATCTAAAATTCTAAAGATATACTCATTTTAAGATTATTTTGCGATATTGCTGTTGAACTGAATTTTATGATTTAAGTGCAAAGAACATAATATTTAATAGATAAAGATAATACGCAAAACGTTAAAAAACGCCCCTTTGGACATAATTTAAAATCTGAAACCTTTCAGTTTTTTTTTTTTTTTTTTTTTTTTACTGTTCTCTTTTTTTTATCTCTTTTTATCTTTATCTAGAGCGGAATAACTTTAAAGCACAGATTCAGGGGATAGAACTATATTTAACCAATTCTAGTAGAGTATTCTTTTCCGTTACCACATTTATACAATGCAAGATATTTAACTGGTTATAGCAAGGCTTTTTTTGTTTAGTTGTTTCTTTATTATTGTCTTTCGTCAAATGAATGAAAAACAAACATACTGACATATCAAGGCAAAATGCATTATAAACCAGTTCGTACACCTTGAAATCAAAACCTCAAAACACAAATGTGCATCTCAGCACGAGCAGAAATTCCCATATCATCCTTGATGCAATCCATACCTTTAGACAACTGATAACCTTTAATCTCGATTATTCTCAAGCAACAACAATCCTCCTATAAACCAAAATCCTAAGACATTTGATTCCACCTTTCCATCTCGGCTCAAAATGTCTATCATCAATCTCATCAACTCCGACATATTGTTCAAATTGTCAGTGTCCGGAACTATAAACTGCAACCCGCCGGAAAACAATGTATCCTAAACCCCATAAATCCCCCCCTCCAAGAGTTAGAGTTCCAAAAGTCTGGCCATAAGGTCGAACCCATTCACGTCAATGTTATAAGCCTCCTTAAATCTCATTCTAACAAGGTGGACTTTGCTGTCGTCTGGAAAAACGAAGTTTATGACCGTGTGATAAATATTAATCTATTGGTGGAGGTGGGAGTTGTCACTTTCTTCGATGTCGACACTCACTGCATCATTTTTATGTTCAGGCAATTTACAGGGAGGGGGTGGGATATAGAAGAAATTTTTGTTCCACTGGGAAGAAGTACGACGTCAACAATAGCCTCCCGTGACCAGATTTAAAAACTAATATTGGTGTCCTGACAGCGAATTCCACAATTTGTTGACAGGTATTACAAAGTAGAAATCTTTCCGCGAATAAAGGGATATTTATGCTGTCCCCTTTGATATTTAACCCTTTCAATTTTATTTTCCCTTCATTTATTCTAGCGCTGTATCGAAAATCTTAAAAATCAGGTTTTTGATGGTTTTATGCTTTGGAAAAGATATGCCATCCTCGTTGAAACTGTTAATCAGTTTTTGCTTTGATGGGTATGAAAGTAACGCTTATCAACAAGTTGTTTACTTTTCAAAATAAAGAATTACTAATGCGAAAACAAACATATAAGTGTTGTTTTGTTAAACGTGTTTAATGATGAATGAAGTTTACTGTAAATAATAAAACATGCACAATTGCATGTTCAGCGAGATTACACATGCAGTGTCACGGTAGATTTAAAATGGTTTCCATGTGGCATGTAACGGGATTTTAAGAAAGTTTAATTATCTTTTTTACATAAAATACCTCAAGAAAGCGGGGAAGAAAATATATATCTTTCAACATAAACATATAATCAGACCACAAAATATTTTTCAGCACATATGCACTTAAAAAGCATTACTCAGTGTAATTTTTATTCAGGCAAAAGGGGAAAAATCCAATAGGAAATGCGTAGAATTTCGAGAATTCCTCGTTCCCTTCTTGAGTACTGAAGAAACAACAGTGCCATCTGTTGTCTTGGAGCATAGATATTCGAAGAAAAGTGAAAATATAATAATAATAATAATAATAATAATAATAATAATAATAATAATAATAATAAGATAAAATAAAATCTGAAAGTTTCACTTTCTGAAAGCTTTTGAATGTAATATACACTGAAAAGGTGACTTTTTTTAAGTTTTGTGTGTCAGCTTTCTTTATTTAATACCATGTTATTCGCACTTAAACCACATAAAATTCACATCAACAGCAGTATCAAAATATCTAAAAGCAGCATATCATTAGAATTTCCGATAGACAGTCTCGCGTGTTGGAGATAAAAATGTTATTTTACGTACAGTCTTGCCGTTGCTCGCTTTAAAATCGTTGAGTTTGTTACTAAAACATTCGTTAAAGTTTTACAAATATGAAACAGATAGTAAAACGTATTCGAAATTCAAAATTCGGGCTTCTAGGTGCCCATCTTTGGGTGGGTTATTACGTTATTCAAAATTTGATGGCTGTACGTACCGTCGTTTTTTCACAATGCGAGGAACATACATACATTCATGGAGATTCTGCATTATTTAATTTCTTTAAATATAATATAGGGCGATAATATTTGGTGGCAACAATTTGAAAAGTGAAACGGACATTTATAGCGAAACAGCGCAAAATGCAGTTTCGAAACTAATAGCCTGTCCAAGCTACGCCCCTTTGGGCTTAAAAAAAATCTGAAAGCTTTCATATTTTATATTGCACCCAAATGGGCGTTTTT
This sequence comes from Stegodyphus mimosarum, assembly GCA_000611955.2. Classification (NCBI taxonomy): domain Eukaryota; kingdom Metazoa; phylum Arthropoda; class Arachnida; order Araneae; family Eresidae; genus Stegodyphus; species Stegodyphus mimosarum. Next base: position 317,634 of record KK116615.1, read on the forward strand.
TTAACGTTTTGTGTGTTACCTTTCTTTATTAAATATTATGGTTTCTCACTTAAACCATAAAATTCAATTCAACAGCTATATCACAAAATATTTAAACAAAGCATATTTTTAGAATTTCTGATTCGCAGCCTCGCGCTGGAGATTTTTTTTTTTTCGTACAGTGTTGCCACTGCTCACTTTGAAATCGTTGAGTTTGTTAATAAAAAATTCGTTAAGTTTTAAAAATCAAGAGATAGAAAATAAAACAAATTCCAAATTTCGGCTTCCATATGCCCATATTTGAATGGAGGACTACGCTATTTGATCGCTCTAGATATCGTTGTTTTTTCACACAATGTGAGAAACAACATACATTCACGCAGATTCTTCGTTATCTAATTTCTTTAAATATAATACAGGGTTCTAATATTTTGTGGCAACAATTTGAAAAGTGAAACGTTATTTTATTCTTTTAAGTATAAAAAAAAAATAAATAAATGCTTCAAACCAGCTTCTGTTTTCTCTTTTCGGTGCCTCTGTAAATAAAAAATATTTCACCGAGAAATGCTAATTTTATTACAGTAGTAGTACATCGGTTTCTGTCATTAATCCGTCCCCATGCTTTTATGTATATCAAATGAACTTTTTCAATAAGGAATAAAATAAATATAAATAATCCGTTCTTGTAAAAAAATCTCGATATTATTATTCTAACGCTATTTAATACTAAAATACAAACGCAGTGAATGAAAGGTATATTATGTATAAAAAAAGGTCTTGCACATATTACTGTGAATAAATGTTTTTCTTCTATCCATATCAAAAGCAATTTTTCAACATGGCCTCATGCAGTAGTCTGCTGCCTCCGAAATCAATTTCATGCAGCCGGCAAATAAATTTCCAATAAATTAATTAGCATTATTATGTCGTGAATTTGAATTAAAACTTAAAAGATTTTAATGCATTGAACTCTAGTTTTGCATTATTTTTATTGCCGAACGAAGGTGAGTAACTCTCAGAAAATCTACAAATGGGGATAATTAATTTACATTCTGATATAAGTCTTATTCAAAGATTTGAAGATACAGATTTGTTTAACTTTTTTTAGTACTTGTCAAATCTCATTTATCAGTTTTTGCAATAAGAATAATCTCTTTGTCTAGGAGCACATTTACACGTGAAGAGCTTTTTTTTTTTCGTAGCTAAAAATTAATAAGTCTATGGAAAAAAAACCTGGTTACTGGTGAGTATTTAAAATTTGTAATGAAGATATTTTCTGGTAATTTTTTTCCAAGATTATAAACTTTTTGAAAATCTAAACGCCATGGTGTGTTGTAGCTGAAAGGCGTAGTAAGAAACAAAGAATTTAATAATTATTTGCATAAAAATATTATTTTTTTGTATGCTTCGTAGAAAAATCTATTAAATAAAAGAAAAGAATATATTTCATAATTTCTTTTCATATTTTGTCCCTCTTGGGAATTCTCTGTAATTTTTTTTAAAGTTAAAACTAAGTTACATAATAGTTTTTTCAATACAATACAATTATTAGCTCAAAAGGTCAAAATGCCCAGAAGGGCTGTTGATTTCGTTTTGGCACTAAACGTTGGTTCACTATAGACGGCGTTTCATTTTTCAAATTGTTGCTATCAAATATTAGAGCTCTGCATTATATTTAAAGAAATTCAGTAGCGAAGAATCTGCATGAATCTATGTATGTTTTATCGCACTGTGAAAAATCAACGGTAATTAGGGACATGCAATTTTGAATAACGTAGTCCTCTACTCAAATATAGGCATATTGGAGCCCGAATTTGGAATTTGTTTTATCATCTATTTCATATTTTGTAAAATTTTAACGAATTTTTGATGAACAAACTCAAGGATTTCAAAGAGAGCAATGGCAATACTCTATTCGGAAAAAAAAAAACTTTTTATCTCCGGCGCGCGGAACTGTGTATCGGAAGTTCTAAAGATATGCTCATTTGAAAATTATTTTGCGATATTGCTGTTGAACTGAATTTTATGGTTTAAGTGCGAGGAACATTATATTTAATAAATAAAGGTAACGCACAAAATGTTAAAAAAACGCCCCTTTGAACGTAACCTTTCAGAATTTTTTTTTCCGTCCGCCATCTATCTACTTGTAGATCCCGTATTTGACCCGCACGCAGTTCTGCTGCCTCTCTAACTAATCACTAATCTCTAACTAATCACTGGTCTAATCACTGCTTTAACGTCTCTGATCTTTATTTGTAATCGACTTCACTCCCATTGCAACGTCAACCCATATTAAATCTGCTAACGTTGTTAATATCGTCTTTGTTTTTCAGAATCATAGACACAATAAAATCAATCTTTTATAAACGTACTAGCCGCTGCACGGCCAGCCTTCGTCTGGCTTTTAAGTGTACCAGAAAAATGCCTAAAGAGAACACCAAACATTAAATTTGAAAACTGCACAGAATTTTACTTTGCAGAACAATTTTATCGAAAAAGAAACAAACAACAACGGAAAAAAAGATTCAGTTAAAAATGCATTACATATAAAAAGCATACAACGAAGTAAGCAATATCCCTTAATACAAATATTAATTATCCTAATAAATAAATTAACCAACTTCCCTTTGCAAAATCTTAAGAACTTAAATGGAATAAACAGATTAAGAACTTAAACAGATTAAAAAATATCATGCAAAACTTTTTTATAATTAAAATTATATATAATTAAAACTTAATATTACAATGAAATAAGCAATATCCCTCGATACAAATGTTAATTATCCTAATAAAGTAATTAAACAATTTACCGTTGCAAAAAGAAACAACTTTTTAATTTCTTAAACTTTTCAGTCTCTTAAAAACAGTAACATAAGAAATACGATGAAAAATTGTTGCCAAACCGAAATTTTTAAAAGAATGAAACTATTCAAAATGATGCAATTTCATCAAAAATCTATCAACAACAATAAGAAAGGAAAATTGTTGCCAAAACTACATTTTAAAATATCTGAGATGTGAGAAGTGTATTCGGAAGCTTCATTTAAAAAATTTTAAAAAAATACAAAATATTATTATTTTTCCAAAATTCTTTTTTTAAAAGGAGTCGAAAGGATTAAAGTTCAACGTGTCCAAAAATCAAAGGAAAATAAACAGCACATTTTTTAAAATAAGTTTTTTTAAAAAAAAATCCGCCGAAAAGGTGTTAAGCTCACCTTCCTAAATAAATTCGTATTTAATCGATTTATTGAAATACGAAATTTATTTTAAGTTCGTAAAATAGCTAAGTGTCTACGCTTCACGACGATGTAAAAATGAAATGTATAGAGTGAAATCTCGCTTTCCTGTAGCCCATTATGTCTCAAAATGACGCGATTTGGTCACAAAACATAAAAAAAAATTCGAATTTCGAATTTCGAAAAAATCGCTTTGCACTGGCTCTTGTGTAGATACGCCTATGTACCAAATTTCGTGGCCCTGGGTCTATTAGCTTACTCGCAACACGAACGAAAGACACAAACACACAGAGACTCTTTGTTTTATTATATGTAAAGATTTAAGTAACATTAGCATTAGTATACTTCTTGATGACGAAGTAAAAACATACAATTGAAAGTGATTGGATTTTCAAAACATTCCGATTAGTTTCGTGCAAGAACTGCGAAGAGGAGTAATGTTTAATCCTGGTCCAATAAACGAAAGTCTTTTTGAGAGAAAGTAACAAACTTAAAAATCTTTCATTTCTATGTGAAAATTGTTTTCTAAACTCTGTCTGCAAAATCGCAAAGTTCGTTTACCTTTTACTGTATTATGGAAATGCCTGCGTATGTTAATTAGAGTAATTTCTAGTATGTAAGTTACAACAACGAAAGGCAATTACTCAGTTACACTTTATACAAAATTGAAAACAGTATGAGCTCAACACCCAATACGCAAGAGCAGGGAGGATGGGGTTGTTCTAATCGACAGGGAAATGGTTCCGGCACCTTTTAAAAATTAATTTTTTTTCTCCACGACACAAGGGTTTGGTTTATTTAATTACATCAAAGTACTCGAGTGCTATCTGCCTATGAAAGGGGATGCCTTCGGGGAAGGCTTTCTAAGGGAAACTGGCTCGTATACGCGTGACACACGGGGAAAACCACGAAAGCGGCCATGCAACCAGTTCGCTCGCCTAGATTCGAATCCCGGATCGAAACCATTGCCCAGCGAACCTAGTGGTTCTGGAGGCCCCAGAAAGGTCATTTATTGGCCTGCCTGTGGGGCTGGCATGTCTTAGAGCAGCTGGTTCTAGTAGCATAGGAATGGCCCCCTCGGGTTTGCTGGGTAATGGTTATGGCCCTCTGTGACCGGCAGCCCGAGCGACTGTTAGGTAGCAAATAGACGACTAGTGTCGCTGTATGAGGTTGGTGTCAATTCTCTCCAAGGTGCCGGGAAGGGGGTTGAACTCCTGGAACTGTTCTGAGGGTGGATTGGCCACGTAGTGCTAGCACCTGGCTAGGCGAAGGATGTAATCCTCAAAACCAATGTCCAGAGACTGCTCAGCTGCCGGTGGGCCAAGGTTTAGGTTATATCTTCATACAAACGCTTCCTACTTCCTTTTCCTTTCAAAGTTAAAATTGCAGAGGTTTGAAAAATAAAGGGAGTAAATTATATGTCAAATTCAGTAACATTCCAGTTTACACGTTGGTTCGTCTGACATTCATCTTGTACTTAGGATGGTTATCACAAGTTGGGATACAAGAGACATTCGTTCAATTTAGGAATTTTTCTTGAGCATTAGATGCAGGAACTCAGTTTCCGCTATCTTCTTAAGTTTTAGTTGTAAAGCGTTGTACATGGAACTGAGGTAATTTATCACAGTTCTACAGAAGAAGGGGGACCTATGGTTTAAAATTGTTTGATATATTTAAATATCATCGAAGCAACGTCTTAACTGACAAGGATCTGGGCAAGCAGTGGACTGTAGCAGCTATATGTAAATGAAAAGCAATCAAGAAAACCAGGAAAAGTGTCTTCTGTTTCGATAACTCCTAAGGATATATCAGACTTTAAGGGTATAACAGACTTCAATAAGAGATTTGTTCCAGTCTTGAAATATATTGCCATTGCAATGAAATCGTTTAATTTTATAATTAGTTTCTGAATTATAAGCATTCATGAATATTGAGAATGTTTGCACTAGATACAATGTGTATAAATTTTAATTCTGTTCATATTAAAAATTCCTTCAAAGGCAAATGAGCTCATTATTTTTATAAGAAAATTAATTGTTTGATAGGGTTGTATTTATTTTAACATTATGGAAATATTTGTCTTGACTTTCGTAGGTCTAGCAACGAATTAAAGTGAATTAAGTTTCGTATAGTTAGATGATTATTTTTGTTTACGCCAATGAGTATGTAAATAAGAGTTTCCACCATTCAAATTATCAAGCTTACTATATGCAAAAGTTCCACCCCTGGAAACAAAAATAAAAGAATTTTAAGAAAGTTTAAAAGAAGTACATGAGAAAAAATTAATTTCGTAAATTAATATAGGCAATATCAGTGGCGACTTCTGTTTAAACGAAAACAAGAAAAAAATTAATTTCGTATGCAGCAAAAGTAGTCATTCGAATTGTTAACTAATACCACTTCTAACCTTGTATAAATGGCACATTCGGGTCTGAATTCATTAAAAAAAATGGGTTTCAGCAGAATGTACGACATAAATTATTCATTCGCATTTTTAAATTGCTACGTTTCATTCCAGCATATACGCATAACGAAAAATAATTATTAATTATTCTTTTTTTTTTTAATTTTTAGACAACAGTAACTCTTTTAATGTGCATATGCAGAACTTTCTGGGCATGAAAGACAGGCTATTTAATATTCAATTTCTTATTCTTTTACACTGCGGTAAAACTAACACTTTATTACCATACAAACGCAATTATAAACACACAGATACAATACAATTTTATATAATACAATTTCACTGACGAAGTTGCTAAATACAGTTCTTCACGGTTGTCGAAACTGGAAAGAAACTACCAGTATTCAATGGACTCTTTGCATAGTCATTATTCAACCATAATTATGAAAGGAAATTTTTTGCAGAAAATGAATGTACTTTAAGGAAATGTATTTCAGATTAGGCTAACAATTGTGAGGAGAATATTGTCTCCTCACAGTTTAGAAGTAACCCGTTGTTCTAGAAATAATCCTAGAATACAAAATGTTTATTGTTTAAAGTAAGGTAATAAATAAAGTCACAAATAAAAAGATTTACTTTCATTTATATTTTCGATTATTCAAGCAATGTTATCCGGAAACAGCACTGATAAATTTAACATTGCTTATACTATAGTTATGTTTTGATGAAAAACTGTGAAAAGCGCATTCGATCAGATTATTGTCAAATCAGACAATCAAGTGAAATCTCGTTATTTCGTTATAGAAAATATCTAGTATCTGTTGCTGACTTTGGATGACTCAACCAAGAACAAGAAGACGTGGGCTGAAATAACATGAAGCCAGAGAGGGGCTCTGAGAGGGGCCCCGACCCTGGAAAGTATCTAATCTTGAGATGTTGGACCCAAGACAGCACAAGACAAATCTGATAGCACCATTGCGGTCCCAGCTGACCTGAACCTACCACCGAAGATAAGATGGTCCTAGTGTAAAACTGAATATTTAACCCAGTGCCGAGGCTGCTTAGGTGCAGATTCTAGCCAACACGCAAGAGGATTTATTCCGTCAACCCTCGAAGGAAGGGTTCATAGTCTGAATCCAAGGCATTAAATAAACGCTCAACAAAGCAACATCTATAGAGGGACAGGGGGTCACTTCCAAGGTTACTGCACTTGCCCAGCCCTAAACTGCAAAGAAATTGTATTGTGGATGTACACAATTCAATAAAATCAATTAAGCGAAAAGAAATTATTTGAATTTAGCGGTAAATAGAACATATATGGACCAGTTGTTAACTCCAGTTATTAAAAGCGCCTGGAAGTTACAAACCAACTAAAAATCGCACAATTCCAAACTGATGGCAGGTATATGCGAAACGTTTATTACTTTGTTGAAAATAATACTGAAACAGACCAATCAATGAAGGGAACTCGTTTTGATATATTTTGGGGTTTTCAGGTCTGGTATCTGGAAGTTTTCGTAGTTCTACCCTGTAGGAATTCTGTAGGTAAAACAAAAGGAGGCTGCCCAGCGTACGCCTAGATTTTACTCTCAAGTGACTGATGGCTCAATCTTGCTCGAAAGTTACGTCTTTATAAGGCAATTATACGCCCCATCTTTACTTACGCGTCACCAGTCTCGAGAAGTGCGAAAGTAAATGAACTGAAGAAGTTGCAAATCCTGCAAAACAAGTCTTTTTGAATTATCACCGGTGGCCCTTACTTCATAAGAAATGAACAACATGATTTGAAAACTCACATGATAAAGGGAATACTTAAACCAGCTTAATGTGAAACTCTGCTACAAGACAGCAGCCAATACTACTGCAAATTTCGCTGCACCTCTAAATTATGATTCTTTTTCCTTTGTCCGTATGCCGCGCATCTTCTAAAGAAAGAAGGATTTGTCACCTTACATGCTGTTTCCCCTTCACCTTACGAGGTATTTCTCCCGCCTTCTTCTCATGCCTTCGTGGTGCAGTGGTAAGCACGCTCGGCGCATATTCGAGAGGTCCGTGGTTCGAGTCCCGACAAAGACATTGCTCATTTTTCATCTCTTCGAAATCACCTAATGTTTCTACAGTGGCGCCCGAACTAAAAAAAGGTGGATGACGATTCTCCACCACCAGGATTTGGAGACTGGTTCCCCTGATCCCCAATCGCCTTTTAAAAGGAGGAGTATGTAAGGTATTTCTCCCGCCTTCTTAGCACGCTTTCGTAGTGTAGTGGTCAGCACGCTCGGCGCGTATTCGAGAGTTCCGAGGTTCGAGTCCCGGCGAGGGCATTATTCATTTATCATGACTCATGCTTCACAAAATATCCTAATGACTCTACAACCTACACATAGTTGAACCCCCTGGTGCGCTTCATGATGTAACTTAATGACTGTATGTTTTTTCCCCCATATATTGCCTGTCTAGAGCACGATCACCTGCAAGCTGATGCTACTCTCGGAGTAGAGCAGTCATTTTGTCCGCCGTCTACCTGCATTTTCTCTTAGTGCTTTAAATGACAATAGACGCGTGCCGACTCTAGCTGCTACAGAAGCGAAGCGCCTGTTGCTTTTCTGTAGATAAGAAAATAAGACTTCTAACTAGTTTTATAATGATTTTAATGAACTTTAAAACATTGCAAAGTAAAAAAAAATGCAGCCGGAAAAATTGAAATTCAGTACCTCTTGTAGACTAATTTTTATTTTTGTATAAAAGCCCGTTACTGGTAATCGTCGATACCTACTACTGCATCTGCTTTTTTAAAATAAGATTTCATATATAGTGTTTAAGAAAATAAAGAAAAAGTATTATCATTTTAAGTACATTCCAATCCTGTATAAAGAGAGATATCCTCGACGTTTTCATTGCTCCACCTAGAAACGTTTAAAACCAGAAACTTCGCATAATGTGTTGAAGTTTATTTTAAAGCAATATTTCGACTTGAGAGAACTTAAAACATAAAATAGTGATATTTGGTAAGCAAAAGCAAAACGCTTAGCATTTTATAATGTATAATATTATACATCATGCTTAAAATCGAACAGGGATGATTCTTTCACAATGCAATAGTTTTCATAGGCAGACAGATCGTACGTCCTTTGTCATAATCAAATATAAATACGCGTCCATCACTCGAACATCCAAACAAACCTCGCTAGTGAAGTATCATTGCAGTGAACTAATTTTTAAATTTAGTATTTTATGTCTAAATCACTCGGTCCTGTGAATAATTACCAACCTTACAATCAGTTTCGACAGAAATTGGGCTTCGTGCCCCAGTACTGTGGCGATTACACCGTTCAACTTCTGTAATCATGTAAACCAAATAAACCAACCTTTCAACCAAAGCGTTTCTATGAAGTTTAACTTCCAACTTCGCCCGCAGTGAAATAAAAGTACGCGCATAACTCCTTTGTTAGTGGCGCCATCTGCAGGACAAAAATGCAGTTTAATTTTAAATAACTAAATTCGAAATGCTAATTCTTTAGCTCAGTATTTATATAACTTATTCAAAAACTAAGCCATTACTTAATTTTAATGTAACTTCTGCGAGATTAACTAATCTATGTACATTTCCGAAATTTTTAGAGTAAACAAAAGTTTAAATTCTTGAATCTGAAAAGATCGTATTTATTAAAACTTTCACGTGAACCTTTATTGCTTACTTTTATTGCTCACTAAACAAACCGAATGGCTGTTTCATCCATATTTAGTTGGCTTAGGAAAATTAATTAATTATGCGAAAAAACTTTAGGAGCGTATCTCGAATTCCCACGATCCTTAACGCAATACTTTTAAAAAATTATATAAATATGTGGGAGTTACCTTTATATATACTTTTTAAAGTTGGCCGTATTTGGTATTAACATTTTTTAATATTGCGTAGCATATAAAATAATAAAATACACCTCATAAAAGTTTAAAATTTACTAGATTTGAGGGCTGAAGTGGATATCTTTATACAATTTTAAGACTGCTATACAATTTATAGTATAGTCACAATTCAATTTTGCTTTATTTGCAAAGATCGAGTTAAAATAGTTCCGGATATAATCAATCAGACATTTATATTATTCAATTACTGATTTACCTTAATGGCGAAAAACGCTATTCCAGTCTTGCAGGTGATACTGATATTGGTAGAAACAATTAACTAAATAGTTAACCCATATTTTTTTGTATTTATATGTGGTATTAATTCATATAAAAGGTAATTTTCTACTTGAAGAAGAAAAGAAAGAACAGTTAATTCAAATATTTCACAGTACATATTAGAGCTAAGTATATTTAATAATTGTTTAATTTAGTAATTTAAATTTTCCCTAAATTTTATCAAAAATATTTGGAAATAATAGTCGAAGAAAAATTGTTTTATTCATTTACGAAGCTCATGTATTCAGATTTATTATAAGAACTAGACCATTGGCATTTTTTTAAGAGTCTTTTTATTACTGTTGCTAGGTTTTTTCATTGAAGCAAACTGTGAAATATCTTCTTCATTTCTATGGTACCCATACAGACTTTTAAAGTGTAATTTATATTATTTTTAACAATAGGAAATATCTACGAACTCTGCATATTTTTTTTATCGTTTTCTTATTAGCGCAACCACCTTGGAGCGGTTTGGCGATTTTTTACACACAAAAAAAGCGATTCAGTGAATTCTCGGATTGCAGCTTATAATGGATATGGTTACCTAAAAAACTGTTATGCGCATGGTTGCCAAAGTTTGGCGACTTCTGAAAGTTTGGCTACTTCTACTAAGGTGGTTGTGATAATACGTAAGTACCCTATTTTTATATTTACTGCCCATGTGCTTTATAGAAAAAAAGCGTTTATTATTTTCATTTTTTTTTTTCAAATTTTAAAAGCTGATTAAGTTTTTTAAAAGCAACTTACTTTCACTTACAGTCGCGCTTCAGATTGCTACAAAGGATAACTAGTCCCATGGATAGAATATTCTGTCACATGAAATTTTAAAAGACGTTCAGATTAGCCAGCTTAAAATTAAACATATAGTCGCCGTAAATTCTGTAGTAAACAATGAGAATTCTCTCCACGCAGGTTTGAATGAGACAGCATACAATTATTTACTCTCTGCCATATGAGTTCTCACCAGCGGCCGACAGGTAAATTCACTAAACACTGGTGTAGTTCCGTCCTGGGTTCGATTTCAGGCGAACGAGCTGGCTTCATGAACGTTTTCGTAGTTTTCTCAGTGTGTAACGCGTGTACGAGCGAGTTGCTCTTAGAAAATGCTACACGAAAGCATCCCTACCCTTAAGCAGATTGTCCTAGTCTGTTTTTCCATAAGCAATTATACCAATCTTTTCGCATGTAGGAGGGAAAAGAGGTAGACCGGAGTCCGCTTCTGCTCATAGTTCATCGACTGAACGCAGTACGTTCTTTTAACTTGCTGTGCTTCTTATAATGGGAATACGCACAGAGGATCGAGACATTAACAGAGTGCAATTCATTTCGTTTTCCATTTACGACTTTAAAATCGACGATTCAATGCATAGTCATAGATTAAATGAATTAATAGTGACTTGATTATACTATAAGGTATTTCTCCCGCATTCTTAGCATGCCTTCGTGGTGTAATGGTCAGCACGCTCGGCGCGTATTCGAGAGGTCCGTTAGGTTAGGTTAGGTTATTCAATTATGGCAAAGCACACGAGGGCTATCTGCCTAAAGGGAGGGATGCCTTCGTGGAGGACTTTCTAAGGGAAACTGACTCGTATACACGTTACACATGGGAAAAACCCGAAAACGCCCATGCAGCCAGCCCGTTCGCAGGATGCGAACCTCGGACCGAACTACCAGTGTTCAGCCTCTTTACCGCTCGGCCACAGGGGGGCCCGAGAGGTCCTTGGTTCGAGTGCCGGCGGGGGCATTGCTTATTTTCACTTCTCCTGCTTTCAAAAATCCTAATGACTCTACAATCGGAATTAGTTGAAAAACAAAATTTTTTTTATTCCAATTTGAAATTGATAGGCATGACTCGCATGCCTATAAATTTAAAACGCCCCTTGGGAAGATAAAAAAAACTAATCTCAAATTCACAAGTATATTGATTTCAGCGTAGTTACCTTTGCAAAATTCTAAAATTCCTTTAACAAGCTATAGTAGTTTGTTTGGAAACATATGTTAATCTAAATAAAATTAACTAATAAATTTATTGCCGATTCGCTAATTCTCTTTCTTCAGATTTGTAAATCTTAAATTTGATCCGATTTCAGTTTTCTAGTCACACCGGGAGGAGATTATGTATGTTTCTACTGTCAAGCATTGACATTAAAAGTGTCATATGTATTTTTAAGGAAAATTTACTTATTCCTGTGCATGCTATGTAGATTAAACAGAAATTATTAAAATCGTAAAAGATCGGTTATTAAAATCTGCAAATTATTAATATCGAAACTTGCTGCTCAGAATGCAAACCACCAAAAAATCACATATTCACATTCGATATGAAATAAAAGAATTACCAAACCACACTTTCCCCGGGAGAAAAAAATCTTATTTATTTAAATTTAATAAAATGTAATGAAAAAATAAAAGGGAAGTCAAGGAACGTGTAAATAATTCTATCTACATTTTGCTACCATGCGTAGAAAAATTATACGGAAACTCTAAGCATTTCTTTTTAATTCTTAGAAATCTTTTTCATTATTAATTATATTAATGTAAAAATGTTCATGAAAATTTTTTGATACCCAGAAAAAGTAGATGTTATCGGGAGACTGTTTTTATATGATTGAGATATTATATTGTTTTTATATGCATTATTATCAGGAACATTATAATTTGGCTGTAATTGGAACTTATTTGTAACTTAGAAGATATGCGTGAAAGATCTTATGCATGTTCTTCATTCCAATCTCAAAACTCTAAACTGCTCAGAAATTAATCCGTAAAGTAATGTTGCCAATTTACCGATTATGTTAATCAGGAATTTTCACATTCAGAGTTCGCCCCAAAATTGTATTGTGAACTCTCAAAGAGTATCACATACTAAGGTCCATTTATATACACAGAAAATGATATTTTGTTTCTCTTTAAGCCAGTTTTCAGAAGCCTAGTATTTCCCCTTCTCTCCTCCCTTTCCCCCATAATTCGAATCGGTGAATTTATTTGGTTCTTATCCTTATTCTGTTCATTTTTATGAACCAATTTATTAACAGGAAAACAATGAAATTGAAAAGCATAAAATTTCTTATATAAAATACTTGAATTTATTTCTGATCATCTATGACATTTTATTATAAGGAAATTATAAGGTGTGTCTGATAAAAACAAATAATATTTATTTACTATATTTAGCAATTATTAGTTCCTATTGCTAGTAATAATAGTATTTCATATTGAACTATTCAGTTTTTTTAAGTTTGTAAACCATGAATTTCAGTTTCAAGTGCCAGACAATTTAATTAAATACCTGCATAGGGATATGGCATTCCTTCTATAACGTGTCTATTAGCCGATCGCTCAGGCAATCCTATTAAGAAGTGTTCTAATTTATGAAAATCAGATGTATTTATGGACTTTTTAGCCCAAAGGGCTAAGCCCAGAAGGGCTATTAATTTCTTTTTGGCATTTTGCGTTGATTCACTTTCTGCTTTGATTCATTTTTCAAACTGTTGCCACCAAATATTATTACCCTGTATTACATTTAAAGAAATTAAATAATGAAGAATCTGCATAAATCTATATATGTTTCTGACATTGTGATAAAACAACGGTACCTACAGCCATCAAATTTTGAATAACGTAATCCTCCACCGAATATGGTCATCTGGAAGTAATAATGTGGAATTTGTGTTATTATCGATTTCATATTTGTCAGACATTAAAGAATTGTTGGTTAACAAACTCAGTGATTTCAAAGCGAGGAATGGCAACACTGTACGGAAAAAAAAATATTTAAAGTGCGCGAGACTGAAAACCGGAAATTCTAAAGATATACTCATTTTAAAATTATTTTGCGATATTTTTCTTGAAATGAATTTTATGGTTTAAGCGCGAAGAACATGATATTTAATAATAAAGGTAACACACAAAACGTTAAAAAAAAGTCCCTTTGGGCGTAATGTAAAATCTGAAATTTTTCAGATTTTTATTTTTGTTGAAAATTAAATTTGAAATAAAATTTCTGTGCAGACGAATATTGAAATTTATTCTTGGAAGGAGATATACTTATTTATTTTAACTTTTTGAAACTTATTAAATTCCGATTTGAAATGTCAAGCTTACACTTTTTAATTCTTTAGTTTGCAATTTCTAAAATTCTTACTATTTAGATTTTGTTCGCATGAGCTAATATCTCCATGATGATGGATTCAGAAGATTCAAACTACAATTCTGATTCCTGTAAGTATCTATGACTGCTTAAATGCGATCTCTGGCGACATTTTTTACCCTAACTTCTTACAATAACTTTATCCTGCTAAGAAGTGAGGATTTCCTTCCTGTCAACGACTGAACTTCCCTTAATTAAGCATGCTGGTATCAAAATGGCATAAAAGAATTGCATTTTAAGATAAGTAATGAATTGGAAAGCTTACAGTACCCGAAGATCAGAATAAAATTTCTACTGAAAGCTTTAAGACCGTTTCGTATATTCAATATTTACTATTAGTTTTTACTTTATTGAATATGTCGAAATTATATTTGACTCTATTGATCACTTTAGGTAAGTAATTTAACTTTTCATAGAAATGATGTTGAATGATTTCTAAAAGAATTCAATGTTCATTAATTTTCCTTAATATAATGTTTCTACTAGGTTTTTAATAGCTGAAATTTTTATACAAGTGCCAGAATATAAATTTAAAATGTACTGAAGCAATATAAAAAAGAGCATATTATGAGTTGTATTTTGGATATTTGTTATTCGTCTAATCTATTGCAGCCATTAAAATTAGTTTTAAAGTGATTAAATATTAAATGCTTACGAACTGAAGTAAATTTTTGAACATCTTATTAATTACATTATTTCTTTTTAGTCATTGATAATAGGCATCTTATTTCAGATTACCATTATGTGATCTAAAGGTTTAAAAATACAGTGACAAAATTCGAATTTGGTGCTATTATACAGTTTGATAAACCGAATTCGCACAATCTATACATAAAGAGAAGAAAGTCTGTTGGTTTGTCTTCGAATAACTCAGTCACTACTATAGCTATCGTTGCCAAACTTTCTACAATTCTTTTCTAGGTCCTGGAAAAGATCGATGTCCACTTTCGATTTCCAAAAAAAAAAAAAAAAAAA
>KK116615.1:338793-350515 GCA_000611955.2 Stegodyphus mimosarum
TAATAGAATATAATAGAATATATATTAATCTTATATTTTTGAATTGAAACTCAGTTATAATTTTATTCAATACTGAATATTTAGTTTCATAGAAAGGCAACACTAAATACTGTTCTTATTTATTTAATAAAAAGCGTAGAACACTTTCATTATTTTTCAAATTTTTTGTTTTCACATTTTTAGTAATTTTGTAAAGTTTTTAATGGTAAACTTTTTTTCTGACTAGTAAACCGTAACATTAAGTTTCCAGACTGCGAATAGTTTTCTTTTTTTTTTCTTTTTTTGTTTGTATATAAAAACTTTATTCTTTTACTTTATTCAATTGTGGGGAATTAAGTAGCTAATTATAGCTATTCACTTCATCACAATTTTGACTTCATGAAAATTACGAAAAGTGTTTCTTCAACAGATGAAGTAGATGTCTTGAAGCCTTTCACATTCATAAAAATTTATGTTCCTAATTATTTCTAATCACGGCTTAATTACTGTGATTAGAACATTTAGAGCTCTATGTAGAGCCACAAAAATGATAAACAAACTAAATAAATAAAATAATAAATAATGAATAAAAACAAACAAATAAATACAATATTGATACGGATTTTGTATTTATTTAGCTATTTTAGTAAAACTGTAATTAAAGTTGTTTTATTTTCCCCTGCAATGCAGCGAAATTTAAGACAAAGCTACGCCGGAAAAGTAAATAAAAGAGCGCGTGCATTTAACATTTAATAAATAGATATCTCGTAATTGTATTGTTTTGCTGTCCAGAAAAATCGAGAATATAGATTATACCAGAATGTTCTCGTGATGATTAAAAAGCTTATAAAAGCCGGATTAAAGCATCTCGATTCAGTAGTTGTTTTAAGCGATTGTTGTTGTTTACTTAGTGCTGTTATTGATTGTAGAGAATTCGCTGTGAGATCGAATTAGTTTCTCTATATTTTGAATTGAGTTCTGTTTAACGTTTTAGCATTTCTAAATATAACTGCTGTGAGATATTGTACGAATATCTCTGAGAAATATTCCAGCATTTTGTTTTATTTATCGTGAAAAGAATAAATTTAACTTTTCAGCGACTTGCGCATTCAGTCCATTGCGATGCCGTACGCGTGCAACAATATTAATAAATTAAATTAAATTAATGACTATTAGTTAAATCGTTTTTTTCTACAGAGGGCGCTACATTTGCTTTCCCTTTACCCTGAACATGTTTTTTGTCTCATTATATATTTATTCTTCCTTCCACTTCTGTAGAAATTTTTTACTCCTGAGGCAGAGACATCCATGCCTGAACGCCTCGAAATCCATAATGTTTCATTTGAAATCTATCTCAGTGTCAGACGCTTTCTTTTGCTAATTTTAAATTTAATAGTTCTAAATTCGGGTTGTTGCAGTTATACCGCACAAAAAAGTTTCGTATTCCCTGTGTGTATTTTATTATTGCTAAAGAATTTAATATAAGAATTATTTGTTAATTTTTAGTCCAAAGGGGCAATTTGCTCAGAGGGACTATTAATGTCGTTTTAACATTTTGCGTTGATTCACTGTAAACGGCGCATCAATTTTTAAATTGTTGACACCAAATATTAGAGCCCTGTATTATATTTAAAGAAATTGAATAATAAAGAATCTGCATAAATGTATGTAGATTTCTCGCATTGTGATAAAACAACGGTACCGCATCAAATTTCGAATAACATATGTCTCCACCCAAATATGGGCACCTGGAAGCCCAAATTTGGAATTTGGAATTTGTTTTACTACCAGTTTCATAATTTGTAAAGCATTTATGAGTTTTTCATTAAGAAACAACAATTTCAAAGCGAGCAATGGGAACACTGTACGGGAAAATAAATTGTCTCCAGCGCGCAAGATTGTTTATCGGAAATTCTAAAAATATGCTCTTTTAAAATTATTTTGCGATATTGCTGTTTAATTGAATTTTAGGGTTTATATGCTAAGAACATGATATTTAATAAATAAAAGTAACACACGAAATTTAAAAAAAAGCCCCTTAGGGCGTAATATAAAATCTGAAAGCTTTCAGATTTTATTTTTTTAATTTTTATTTATAAAGGTTTTTTAAAAAATTGTTATTATTATTATTATTCCCCTCTTTCATATTATTTAATCTTATTTGAAACTCATTTTGTGGTTCAGTATGGCGGAGGGTTCTTATATAATATATAATAATACCTGTTATATATTTTCCCTATAACGTTTGACTTATCACTCACAAGGTGATTCAAAGGTATCTCATAAAAATGTAAAGGAAGGCAGAAAAGACAGAAATAAGGAGATTTTGTTATGGAATGTGTTTGCCAAAATAGCGCGTTCAGGCGCAAGTGTCTTGTGAAGCACTTTGCTATTAAAAATTGTGAGTCTAGTGGGATCGGAGATTTAGTTTTCTTGATGATCATTAATCATAAACTTCAAAAGAGTGCAAAATAATTTAAGCTTCACAAATAGGCGTGCTAGGGTAAAACTCGTTTGGACAGTCATTTGTCCATTGATATACTGCTATTGCTAAAAGATAGTGCTATATTAATAATAAAACTCATACAATATCACTTATTTTTAATTTTGGAAGTAATTGATTTATACTCGTTCTAATTTTTGAAATTTTTGTGTGTCAGGAAAAGACTTTAACAGTCTTAGATATTGAGAAAGAATTACATGTTTGAACTACGGTTTCCCTTTGAATGTTGTTTTTCTTACATCTTAAGTGCCTTACAGGGAGGTGAGGTTAAAACTGGCCAGTTAATAATTATTAATTATTTTAATTATTTAAAACATATCCGTGAAATTAACTGTTTTGACAAGAAATTTTATTCCGTTTTCAGGAATTCTTGAAATAAGGACAGCTTATCAAGGCATCGGAGGAACACATTTCATGTGTCAAGACATCTTAAGAACATGTTTTGGGGAAATAAATGAAGATTTCAGCCTTCCTGAGTTAGAACACATGTTACCAACTACAGAGGAATTCACACGGATGTGTCCGTATGTATGAAGCTTTTTTTTTTCATATGATGTGCAATTACTTGCATGCCTATTATGTTTGCTAAATATAGTCCTGCTATATAATTGCAAGTGTCGACGCCTTCGGTATGCATAACAAGCATGGGATATGGGACAGTTTTCTCTGACGTATTGAAACAAACATTAACACAATATCAGCCTTCCAAAAAAAATTAAATCTGAAAGCTTTCAGATTTTACATTACGCCCAAAGGAGCATTTTTTTAACATTTTGTGTGCTACTTTTATTTATTAAATATCATGTTCTTCGCACTTAAACCCTAAAATTCAATTCAACAGCAATATTGCATGAGCATAGCTTTAGAATTTTCGATACACAGTCTCGCGCGCTGGAGCTAAAAACGTTTTATTTATTTTTTTCCCCGTACAGTATTGCCATTGCTCGCTTTGAAATCGTTGAGATTGTTCATCAAAAATTCGTTAAAGTGTTACAAAATATGAAATCGATAATAAAACAAATTTCAAATGCCAAATTCAGGCTTCAAGATGCTCAGATTCAGTGGAAGATTACATTATTCAAAATTTGATGGGTCTAGGTACCGTTGTTTTATCACAATGCAAGAAACATACATACATTTATTCAGTTTCTTCATTATTTAATTTCTTTATATATAACATAGGGCAATAATTTTTAGTGGCAACAATTTGAAAAGTGAACCGATATTTATAGTGAACCAACGTAAAGTGCCAAAGTGAAATTAATAGTCCTTCTAGGCTAACGCCGTTTGAGCCAACAAATAGTAGCATAAAATTTTCTAAAATATATTCCGGTTTTACAATCGTTTCAAAACGAAAGTTATCCGTTGGAAGTGAGGTGTTGCAGCTGTCGGAGAAAACAACACTCGGCCTTTGTCAAAGTTTGTTCAGGATTAATTTGTTTTTCGAAAGATGTTACGGGTGCTCTATTTTCGTATTTTGAAACAACTTGTCTTCGTAAATAATTTTTCTTGTACATGAGAAAAGCTTTGAATCCACAGAGAAGGTGCCTGATATCTGTGCATTCAAAAACTCATGTGAGGTCGAAAATCATCAAACACGTACCCGTATCAAAAAATTAACAAAAGAGAAATGAGAACAAAGCTCCCATTAATTTGTGAGTAATAAGCAGTATGTACTTCTATTAAAGTATTAATACCGTTTAAAATTAGTCAAAGAAGCAATCTCATACTGGCGTAAGTTTTGAATAAAACCTATCGACTTATCTATCTATCTATTGAACACCTGCTACAGATTTTTCCCTGTCAAGATTTCTTTTTTTTTTTTTTTTTTTTTTTTTTTTTTTTGAAGAAAAAGAAGAAAGATTTGCATAAGATCGCCCTGAAAATGAATAGAGCTCTGTTGTTATTATTGTTATTTATGCTCACTTGTCTAACAGTCTAAAGAAGCATAAGTCGTTGGCAACAGGCTTGAGCACCTTACAGTGACAGTGCGATTTAGCTCAGTTCCGCCCTCAATTTTGATGGAGAGCACCCCAGATGGGACGGGTTCGAAGGTCTCCCACCCCTCTCTCCTTCCACCAAACCATACGAGAGGACTTTCGGCTAGCTGCATATTTAGAGTGCCGCACCGACACTATACATTTACAAACATCCATGCTTTTATTCGGGATTCGAACCCAGGCCCTTTGGCATGGCAGTTACCCGATGCCAGTTAAGTTAGATTGAGAGAAATGCCTTTTCTAATAACGATGCAAAAAATACGATTCATAGTCATACATTTTTCAGTCTCATGCGATATGGAACCCACATAAAAAATTTCGATTAAAAAAATAGGCTAATTCTCTCTCATTATATAAGTAACAATGGCACGCAGTTTTTAACGATTTTCGTCTTTCTTATCAAATTGCTGTAAAAGCTCAAGTTCCATCCAATATTTCGCCTATATTCAATTTTAGTCGATTAAATGTTTAAAAACATTGAGCATAATTGATCAGAAATCAATAACGCGAACCAGCAAATAAACACACAAACAGACATTCTTCTTTATATGTATAGATTTTTAAAACTTAAAAATTTTTGATTGGCAAACTCTACGATTTGAAAGCGAGCAGTAGCAATACTTTTTCAAATGAAGCATTTTTATCTCCAAAGCGCCAGACTGTTGCCACTCGGAAAAATGAATGCGAAAATTAGCGCTTTCAGAATTTTTAATTAATATTTCGGCTGCTTAAAGTCGTTCAAAGATGGGAACAGTCCATATGGCTTCTCACGAATTTTTGGAATCGGGAATAATGTATTTAGTGTTTGGCAATGCTATTTTTATTTCATAGTAAAACTTAAAAATTTTTTGTTAAGAAACTCTACGATTTGAAAGCGAATAGTGGCAACAACTTTCGAAATAAAGCAGATTTGCATTTTCAGCTTGCGAGACTGTTGCCACTCGGAGAAATGAGGGCGAAAATTATCGCTTTTCCGAGTTTTTAATTAATATCTCTGATTTTAGCTACTTTTTGGGGGAATAAAGTGGAGGCCGAGTTTTTACTGGACCCAGAAAAGAATTGTAGAAAGTTTGGTGACGATAGCTATAGTGGTGACTGAGATATTAGCGACAAAACAAACAGACTTTCTTCTTTACATAGAGAGGTTACTGTACAGCATATATATATTGAAATCATAACAGAGTTAATATTCACGCTACAGCTAAATCACTGATACCCACTGATATGCATTCTTTTCGCCGGAACTCTATGTTCATAAATTTGACAAGAACGTTTTCGAATTACAGCTAGTTGCATAGGTCATATTTTATTCAATTTATATCATGTCAAAATATAATGCAGTAGAAGTCCAGAAATCCGCAATGCTTGGGATCAGAGGTTGTGTGGATTTTAGGATTTTGCGGATTTCAGGACAGAAAAGCCAAATCATAATATTCAGACTAAAAGTGCAAAATAAATAAGGCATATTAGATACATTTACTTAAATTATTATGTACAATAATATATATTATTACATTATTCATTTATATTAGCGATTGCAGGAATATTTTAAAGCATTAAGGATATAAAGAATAGAGACGTGTAAAAATAAGAGATATTAATAAAGCATAAAATATTTCATTTTTTTTTTACTTGTTTCAAACATCTTTCTATCATTTTTTTTTACTTGTTTCAAACATTTTTCTGATAGAGGTTTGTTTTAAAACTTTAGGTGCTCCAGAGTAAGTTTTTTTTTTGTAAATTCTACAGAGTCATAATCTGTTGCTCTGAGACACAGCTCTGTTGTTCTAAATATTTTAGGTATTTTTCATCATGTTCCAAACCCTCATTAAAAGATATTTTCTCACTCCTATCAAATTCATTACCTGTGTCGGTGTCGGAATCGTTTTCTTGCTGTGGCGAGTTCAAAACAGAGCCAATGATTTCATCATCGGTTATCTGATATGCCAGTGTTGGCTCATCTGAACACATCATCCATATTGAAAATCTCTTCTGAGCTAATATCTTTTTTCTGCCACTAACACAGAATCATTATTATTCGGTAATTATGACATCATTATTTGGATAAATATTTTTTCTTCGATATTTCATTTTCCATTCTGCGGTTTCTGGAACCTATAAATTCAATGTTTATATTTTGAGAGGCAGTGCGGATTTCAGGAGTTGGCGGATTTCAGGTCGGTGGTTTTTGGTATTTGACTGCATACTTTTTTAATTATGTTACATTGTAAAAATGTTAGTTTTCCCTTAGAGTTCAATCTTACGAAATCTTTGAACTAGAGCGGTAGAAAAAGGTGAGCGAAATATATTTCTGAAAAAGAACATACGTTACCTAAACTCATCTCTTATTGTTTTGTTAATTATTTTGTTAATTGTCAAAAATTATTCACTTAATTTAAAATGCACTTTTGTATTTTCAAGATTGATGAGAAAGTTCTTCTACTGCATACGCAAAAAAACAAGACAATGTGACAGGAAACGTCTTGAAGAGATAGCGATAGATGATGAATATACGCGATCCATTCAGTTTATTATGTATAACGAAGCTATCGTCGACTTCATGTGTGATGATTTGCTTAGAGGTAAAGAAATATATCCATTTGTTATATTTAAATTTTAGAAAAGTATAGCAAAAATTTATTTTAGCTGAAGTATGCAAAATTTTTTACTCAGAGTACTTGAATATTGAGTATTCGTCTTTCAGTACGAAATATAAAAGTTTTCAGAAGGTACTTTTCTGTTTTTGTTTGTTGCACAGATAAATATCGCATTGCTTCACTTCTTAAATGCATCCAGTCTAGCATCCCACCCAATTTCAGTAGCATCAGCAGAAACAAAAAATTCTTAGACATAAGAAAGGGAAAAGAAAATGAAATCAGATAAAGAGTTAAGATAGGCACAAACCAAACATTATTTTAAAAAAAATTACTGCAATTTGAATAGCAACAATATATCTATCTAAATAAGCAATTTCAAAAGCAAAATATTTTGAAGTAATTAGTAGTTTGCAAAAATCTGCAATTCTAAAACGCCATCGATTCTAAGGTGTATCCTGTTTTTAGCAAGGTTTGTTGGAAACACGGAGCATTTGAGAATCGAACAAATTCGGAAAGCTTCATTTGTGCCTCAGCAAAACCATGAATCTGCATTTTTTGTTCTTTTCACTTAATGCATTCTACAATACTTTTTTTTTAATATTTTTAATTACCATCACAGAGAAAGACACGGATATTCTATGAGATGAATGGATGAATTTATAAGATTCTTATGAATATCAAGCAAAACATTCTAAGAATAAATAAAGGCTCACCTTTTCAGAAGACCTTCATGCAATCCAAATAAGCCAGGAACTTTTTTTTATTAAATGAAGACAGGCTACTCATCACAAGAACACCTGAAGAATAATAACACATGTTTAATTCACTGTTCACATTGCTAACTAATTATATACACAACACAAGAGAAGAAAATTTACGGTTTACATCTATTCGTTACATCGTACATTACTAGTTTTATTAAAGTTTGGTTTCTTTTTAGGCTACGAGCATGCGCAAATCACGTGAGGTTAATCGTTTAGCCAGAGATTTAACGGGGGAGTTTCAGCAAAGATAATCACTGAATAGGCGTCTCAAACTGGAATTTTTTCAAAACCCGTGTCAAACATTTAATGCGTTTTTTTTTACTTCCTTGTACGAAGTAAAAAGGAAGTATTTTAATCGCGAAAAATTTCGGGTATCATAATTTAACGAAAATATACGCTATCGAATGAGCTATTGACCGCTATCGAATGCAATTTAACGATGTTTTTGCGTGACATCTGTACGTAAGGACAAAATAAAGGACTATGTTTTCCCCCAAAAAATGTAAAACTGATTTAAAATGGATTCTGAAGAGATTTTCTTCCTGGCGACTGTGCGTAGGTACGTATGGATGTATGTATCTCGCATAACTCAAAAACGAGTAACCTCACAACGTTGAAATTTTGTACATAGGACTGCTATAACACGTAGATACGCACCTTCTATTTTGGTTGCAATCGGCCGCACCAAAAGTATATATATATATAAAACCAGTAACAGAGTGGGCATATATATATATATATATCTGGCGTCCGTTCCAGTTAACCGATCGAGATGAGATTGCAAATATAGTTATTCGAAGGTATGCGCTCGAGATTCTGTGAACGGCAATACACGGGCGCTCACGGTTACGATTATAGTTACAGAAACTCGAAAATGTCGAATGGCAAGGCCAACTTTTTCCGGTCGCAAAATGTTCAGCACATGCGAAAATCCTAAATAGCATTGGAACGGTACCAATATGTTCAAAAACTGGCGTGTTATGCATACACAAAAAAGAATTCTGAAAAATAGCCAACGAAACACGATCTGGGTTCACGCAGAAAATTTGCATATGACAGAGACAAGACACCGATCACTGACGACAGCACATATCGGACAAAAGAATATCTTTATTTAGATCTAACATTTTCCACATGGATGTCATCACAGGCAAGTATGCATTGCATTGGGAGACGGTGGACAATACCGCTGGACGCAACATGGCATGAGGGATGTTTACAATCTCACGCGGTATAGAATCCTTTAAATCCGACAAAGTTTGCGGATTGCACAGATAAACTCTGGATTTGAGCCAACTCCAAAATCAGAAATCCATAGGCGTCAGATCTAGAATCGCAGAGGCCAAGAAAAAGGATAATGGTATGAGATGCTGTTCCAAGACCCTTTAACAAACCTCGCTATATGTGGAGGGGAACCATCTTGCATCCAAACTATACCACTGAGTGTATTCCGCCTACGCAATTCCGGTAGAAACGTCCATCCCATTTTCATAATACAGTTTTATCAATTCACCATGAAGTTTCCCAGGAAGAGTAATTTCGTCGCCACGTGCGAGTTCCCGAATGACGACTTCGTGTACCCACCTGGCATTTTATCGGTTTCTTATGTTGAATGCCTGGCGATCGGCGTTCTGTGATTGGTATCTCGCCTCTGTTATATGCAAATTTTCTGGGTGCTCTCTGATTGTGTTTCGTTGGCTGGTTTTCAGAATTCATTTTTTGTGTATGCATAACACGTCCGTTTTTGGACATATCGGTACCGTTCCAATGCTATTTAGGGTTTTAGCATGCGCTGAACATTTTGCGACCGGAAAAAGTTGGCGTTGCCATTCGATATTTTCGAGTTTCTGTAACTGCAACCGTAACCGTGAGCGTCCCTGTGTTGCCATTCACAGATTCTCGAGCGCATACCTCCTAATACAATATTGCAATCTCATCTCGATCGGTTAACCGGCTAGAAGTGCAGATGTTGGCACAGTTTTTTTATGACCACCCTGTATATATATACCCACTCTGTTACTCGGCTCAGTGAGCTCAGGTTTTTTTACACTTATACGTTTGTAAATTGCACATTTTTTGCTTTAAAAATAATTGAATTATGTTGTTCTTATCTTCTGGTCAAGGTTTTATGCCTCTAGTTAACCTGAATGTTATAGTTGTAGAATTATCAACAATTTAAAAGTTATTTAAGTGGGGCTAAGCTTAATGTTTTTGGCCATAGCAGCCATAAATTATTTACATTTGAAACTTAGCAGAATAATGGATTTGTTGGCTATTTAGAGAAACTAAGCTTCGCAACAACAAAATAACGTCTTCTTTTATTATTGCGTATTAAATCATGCTTAATCAATTCTAGAATTTATTAGAAGAAGAAGAAATAAGTGTTTAAGATTTACTTCGCAATTTTTTATATAGATATTTTGAGTTTTTATGCATTTTTGCCTTGTCGCGAAGTGAGAACTGAATTAATTAAATGAGAAATACTGAATCGTGGAAAACTGTCTCTTTTTTTTTTTTTTTTCCTCCTAGATAATTCGCCAGATGATATACATAACTTTTGTGCATTTTGAGTTATAAAATGAATGAGATGTAACGCAGTTAAGTGAAGCTGGCACCAGAATGTCGCTATGGTAAACAAATATAGTGAATAAAAGTGCATTTATTCTATTGTGGTTTATGCACTATCGATGAAGTAGATTTAATTCAATCCAATAAGTTGAAATGAAATGCAAAATGCGCATAATTTAATATTTCGTGGTGTACGCATCAGATTTTTTTTAATCGAACCAAAGAATTCGTTATTTTGTATAACCCGGTCAATGTGTATGATGAATATATAACATTTTTGTCCGATATAACTTTTAGGAAAATTAAACAGTTTTATTTTAAACATAATGTTTTAAACAACTCACCATGATTTTCAATTAAAAAGTTGTGTAAAATATTTAAATATTTGTTATTTTGATCACACTGAATTAATGACTTAACTATAATTATGAATGCATAAATATTTTTCCAATATTGATGCTTTTAAATTATTTTAGTGGTTATAGTAAACTTAAGGTATAGGATTTATTAAGAAATAACTCTGGTTCCTTCCTTTAGCTTACAATTTCTAAAAATATGATTATTTAAATTTCCATTTAAAGGCCTTGATTCAAGTTCCAATTATAGGGCTATTTAGGGATTATTTTACTATGGGACAATATTTCTGTAGGTTGATTAGAAACTGTACTCTGTATATGCTTTGTCAGTTTCCTTATAAAACTAACTTATAATTCTGTCCTGTGTGAAGGGATGAAAGTAGCATAAATGCATTATTTATGTGTGATAAGAATTTTATTGTACCTTTAGCAAAGGGAAAAAATATTCAATCTTGCGATGAATGCATGGCGGAATTTGCTGAAGGATTCGAACCATTTAATATCTTACCTACTGAAGAGGATATCAGATACTTATGTCCGTAAGTACAAAACTATGGCTTTTTTACTACAATTTCGATTTGTAGATTTTTCAGTACAATTTGAAAAGCATGAGCTTTTATTCAAACACAGTAAAATTCCTTATAAGAGGACCCAATTAAACTGCGATGTAAAAAAATATTGGCATTTTTGAAGATCTAAACCTAAATCCAAAATTTAAGCCTATGAGATAAAAAATGCATTATGTATTAATAATCTAAAGACTTAAATATGGAAAGTTTTCGCAGCCTAACATAATTTACAAAAATTCCTCACCAGAAATGAATCTTCCTCATAGCGATTTTTCAAAAGAAAGCCAACATGACAGAAGCCAAGAAGAGAATACCGCTTTAGCAATGTAAAACCATCTAATTCCAAAAAGAATAAAATACGAGGCGTTTTGAAAAAAAAAAAAAAA